>JAGFBZ010000080.1:2072478-2104978 GCA_018398805.1 Hirundichthys speculiger | reverse complement strand
AATATCTCTGTTAATTATTGCCCAAAACTCATGAAATTTGACTCAGGGATTGACAATGGGAACCTCTATCAAATTTCGAAAGCTGGTCCGGATCTGATCCAGAACGCGGATTTTATCGCAATCTGTAAATCGCTATATAGGAAAACTGTTGTGCTTGGCGGAAGTCTGCGCTCTCCGAGTGCTTTTCTAGTTTATAAAATGTTTCTTCACAGAAACTGACTCACTTTGGTTTCCTGGAAAACTGACATTGAAAAGAAAACAAAGAAGCAGTCAGATAGGTCAATATCCTTTACAACCGTGTAGAAATATCAACAGCCTTGTTATTTATCAAATCCGGCATGTGCTCTTGTTTGTGCGTGGCGTCCTTCACATGCTGTAACAGATACAAACATTACTAGCATACCATAGTAATTTACTTTACTCTTATTAATGTGACTGTTAAAATCACATGACAACATGGTTGAAATCTGTTGTGATAACAGCAAGCAGCTCAGCCAAGTTGTTGACAAAACCTCCAGGGAACCATAAAGCTCTGTAGATAATTTAATAGGATTTTTTGGAATGCCTTTCAACACAATAGAGGCTATCCAAGTATTGTGAGTATTGTGCTATATATATCCACTAGACTGCAGTAACGTGCTGCAGACATGACCACTTCCAGTAAAGTAAGCAACAAGCCAAAACAATCTTTACAGATCATTCATTTTATGTCATTTTCTATCATCAAACAACCATGGTGTACTATTGCAAAGCTGGGGAATGTAAATAACATAGATCCAGAGTAAAGATGCTACATTTCCACACTGCCTGGCCAAAAAAAAGTCGCCACCAAAAAAAAGGTCATACACTCTATTATTTCTTTGGACCACCTTTACCTTTGATTACGGCACACATTCACTGTGCCATTGTTTCGATAAGCTTCTGAAATGTCACAACATTTATTTCCATCCAGTGTTGCATTAATTTTTCACCAAGATCTTGTATTGATGATTGTAGAGTCTGACCGCTGTATAAAGCCTTCTCCAGCACATCCCAAAGATTCTCAATGGGGTTCAGGTCTGGACTCTGTGGTGGCCAATCCATGTGTGAAAATGATGTCTCCTGCTCCCTGAACCAGTCTTTCACAATTTGAGCCTGATGAATCCTGGCATTGTCATCTTGGAATATGTCCGTGCCATCAGGGAAGAAAAAATCCATTGATGGAATAACCTGGTTCATTCAGTATATTCAGGTAGTCAGCTGACACCATTTCATTTAATTTTATTGATTCATTCCAGACATGTCAAAACAATCTTTTAAAGCATGACAATTTTAACACTATCATGAATCTATGTATCTGAAAATAAATAAATACATTCATAAATCAATATACACAGACACATGGGCATGACCATAATTTTGAAACATAAAGAACCTCTCGTAAATAAATCTAAATCATAAATGGAACATGTTTCCCCCAAAAAAGAAGAAATAACAAAATAAACTAAATTTACACCCAGTGTACACACCCATCTATATAAAAATATTTACACAAACATACATATACACACACACACACACACACACACACATATATATATATAGGTGTGTGTGTGTGCGTATGTGTGTACAGTAAACCCTTACACTTCACGGTTAATGGGGTCTGTTTATCCGGTTTTTGAGGCCTAATCCTAAATTTTAGAGTTGTAATTTCACATCCAGATAGACATAGACATCTAGCTACATACATACTGATCCGGATACACACATTCACACTACAGTACATTACTACATATACTTCACCCTGAAAATTCACACCCACACACACAGTGCACCCTGACAGAGCACCCAGAAATCCCTCCCTTCCACCATGCTGCACTCTGACACCAAACCTACCTGAGCCTCAGTCCCCCTGAGCCCCCAACCCACCAGTCCCCACCAGCCCCAATGATGGCACAAGAGCAGAACCAAGACACCACACTACATCAACACAAGCACCCAGACCCCCGACAGCAAAACCCATGAGCCTACCCAGGCACCACCCACCCACCCCCCACCAGCCCCTAAGACCCCCCCCCCCCCCCCCCCCCCCCCCCCCCCCCCCCCCCGGATTGTCTCAGATGAAAGATCACCTACCTGTAAGAAACACTGAGATATCGTTCATCTTTTGTCAAAAACAGCTGTACTACAGGCATGATTGTTAGTGCCAGACAGGACGGTGCGATTACTGTATGTGTTACATTTATAATTGAAAAACACTCTTAGAAAAACAATAATTTAATGCACTGAAAATAGGTTTAAAAAAAAAAATCAAAAACATTTTTATTGCAGGTAATGTTTATTGGGTGGTAAAATTTGAGATTTACACTTATAGTACAATTAAAATAAAAATATATATTTTGGACTTACATACATTTTAGCCCTTCCTAAGTGAAATTTTGCCTGCCATTCTTTTTGTTCATTCTCCCTGTCCTCTTAATTAGCTTCCTCATGCCATTCACTGGCATTGTGAAAAGGTGTATGACTCCCAAGAAGAGCGGAGCCCATTATCATAAATAGGCCAATAAGTAACTTTATACAATGTGTCCCCAAAGCAAGCACACTCTATATGCAAAGCAGAAAGACGTTGTGATAGAAACTGGCGCCAAGTGATTATATTTGTAATTTAATTTCCTTGGTCATACCGAGATAAGAGAAGAGAGAGGCTACAGCTGGCAAGGCATGAATAGAGTTACGAGAATGTGGCTACAGCTTCACTGTCTGTGCTGAGATGTCCAGGACCACACTACATGAACACGATTAATAGCTGGAAAACATGGAGAATACGCATTCGCAGGTCTATATTAAAAAACATGAAAACAATTTTTGACTTAGAAGCCGTCAACACATGCAGTTCTAGACACAGTATGTAAGTATTAAATGATCAAGACGCCATTTTTCCCCGCCTCAAACTCTGCCTGTCTTTTTCACTCTCTGTTCTGCTAAACAAATGCAATCAGGAAAGTGGTTTGAGTGACAAGTCAGTCACAAAGAGCAATTGCTCATTAAAGAGTCTCCAGGAAAGATGAACTGAGTCCCTGTATGAAGAAAAAGGAGAGGACACAGATTGTTCTCTGCCCACATCCTCATGAATTCCTCCCCCTCTTCTGCTCTTTCAGAGATTGTATGACTGCAGACCTCAAATTTCTAAACTTTTCCACTTTTAAGGAGTGTCGACTTCTCTAATAGCAGTGGAGGGGGAGGTCAGACAGCAGTGGTCAAACTCTGATGTTGACTTGATCAGAGCATTTGGATTTACGGAGAGCGCTTGGTGAGGGATGAAGAGGAGGAAGAGAGGCACAAAGTTCATCAAAATGTGTCACTCCATGAAACAGTGCAGAACACAGAGACAGCATGAAACTGTTTTGTGACATCTCAAATCCCCTCTTCGCCTTTGTTCTCTCCTCCTCTGATCTTGGTGTCTGTTTCTCCCCTGCTGTCTTGTCTCTCTCTGTGTATTTCCTCAGTGTCTTCCCTTTGAATTTAACAGCATTAACGTACCAGGAAACTTACAAATGTTCTGAGTGAATTATGTAAACCAGAAATAAAACTAAAAGACCATAGAGTGTGCACTTTACTTCATAATTTATCAAAGTCCAAGATTACAAAAAAAGGATATATTTTTTTAAGTAGTTGAGTATATTCTGTTTCAAAGTCTTCTTAAAAGTGCTTGAGAAGATCGGTCACCTTTTTTTCTAACTCACAAATAAAAATCCAAATTACACAGACATCAGCATAAATGAACATATATTTTTAGTTCATTACTCATCAAATAACAGCAGTGTCTTTCCCATTTTCAGCAGATTTCTTTGAAAGTGTCAAAACAATAGGTGTTACACCAGCGCCACCAAAAGGTGAAAAAGAGAACATCAGGTTTTGGATGTTATTTTCTTGTTTTTATTCCCCTCTAAAATACAGACTCGTAGCTCTCACTTTACCACCTGGTAAGTTTGTTTATCTCTCTGTATCAAGGCCCAAGACACAGAGGCATGCAAAGATCTGCTTTACATGACATAAGGCCAGTGTAGTATAACTGATCTAACTGGTAGAAGGAGTGATGGTCTAGTCCAGCTTGTGCTTTACTCGTGTAGACATACGTCATCTGATTGATATCTCAGTGGCAAATGTCCTTCAGCAGTTCACATTGTGTCTGTGTTATAAGCCACCAGTCTAACTGTGTAACATCTCCCACCAACCACCTACCACTTTTTCCTGTGGGCCTAACTATCTCTATGTCTTACTTTCCGTTTCTATCTGTGCATTGATTTGGTTTCTGTTATTCTGAAGACACTCTTGAACTTTGGTGTGTGTGTGGGGGGGGAGACTGTGTTTAAAGCTTTCTTTCTTCCAAAAAGGTAAGGATTTGTGGTGATATAAGATGAAGAAGGAAAGTTTTTTTTTTATGAGATGTTAGGATTCATGAAAGATTGTATGCTTTCAAAGCCCCAGACTCCACCCAGTGACAGAAATAAAAGCAATTTAAGGTGGAAAAAGAAATCCATCTAAAAGTGCTTTTGCTTAGAAAAGAAAATGTGCTCCTGTACTTGTGCTGTCAGTTAAGCAAGTAAGATTGAAATGATTTTCTTTCAGAAAAATGACAATTGAAGTAAAAAGCACAGCTGAAAAATACAGCTGGATACAAGAGGTCAGAGTGAACAGCATGAATCTGAGGTTTGAATAGATAGAACAAGCTCCTCGTGGATATCATGCTGATCCAACACGACCTTCAAGGACATTCCTCTCATTTACACAGCAATTAAGCACTACCCATTGGTAAATTGAAAAAGAGACAAAAATCCTCTGTGGATTTAATAACAAACTCATTACTAGGGCCCAACAGGGCGGAACTGCCTTTTAATTAGAGCAACACCTGATTAACGCCCAATTAAGAGCGCCAGAGCCATTTAATTCTCCCTCACTTTGGCAGGCTGAGAATGTAAACATAAGCGGGCCAGCATCTGAGCGCTTCTTTTCCTCCTGGGAAAGTGTGAGAGAAAAGTAAATAACGAGTTTGGAGTCAGTCTGCTGTCTGGTGGTCCAAATGCTTGCCAGAACTGGGAACTGAACACAATGAATGCAGGGGGTAAGTGTTTCAGAAAGGGGACAGATGTAGGGCTGGCTGGCAAAAACTCTGCTTCACTACACAAGCAAGTCCTAGTGGGCTGGTGGGCAACTGTGCAAACCCTGAATCATTGTCTTGTGCCATAGAATATGAGCTCTTGTTGTCCAATTTCCTAGAATGTAGTTTTGTTTTAAATACAGATATTCTTTCTTTTTTTTTTTTTTGACTTTTATATAAGATGGACAGCTGACTTTAGCACAGACAGAATAATTCATTTTTTAGTTGAACAGCAACTTATCAAAGGCTTGGACATTTGGGCTTGAGTTTACCTTCAGAGTTGACCATTTTCTACAGTATGCAACTATGAAAACTGTTGAAGACAGCTTTGTACACCACTCAAAAAGACAGCATCTCAAATAAGCTTCATGATAGACGTCGATATATTCAAGAAACAAAAGTTAATAGGAAGCTTTTCATGACATTCCATTGTGTCATGTCATTATAGTGAACAATTATGACCATCTTTTATGACAAGAACAACTTGGCTGAGCAAAGTGAAAAATATAAAGGCCATCTTTATTTTAAGACATTTTAGGTAAATGTGAAAGTATTCATGCAACTTGCAACTTGCATTTTTGAATGTGGACAAAACTGAATGCCTTGGCAGGGGATAGCAACATTAAAATTTGGTGGGGTGGGAAGAGGACAGAAAGACTAAGGGCCCGATCTTCCGCCAAACCTCCTAAAGCCGCTATTAAGGGATAGCGGGTAGCGGGAGGGGCATTCCCCCGCAAAAAAACCGCAATCTTCCACCTCCCTAAACCTGCGATCTTACCTGCGCTAACCGCTATATTATGCATATATTATGCATGGGAGTGGTTAGGGTATTCCACCTGTTTAACCAATCAGTGCGCCAGTAGCCATTGCCTTTAAGAGCAGGTTGCGCTACCCGCTACCCGTAAACCGCTATGGAGCGTCTTTTCATCCAGATCAGAGCAGCTCTCATGGGCAGCTCCTCTGGGACTCTGCTGTAGAGCTTCCTCCTCTTCCTTCCTCCTCCTCCTCCGCATTGATATATACATAACTAGCTCTAACTCATGTGGAGCAAGTGATTTAATTTTTTTTTTTTTTTTTGTACTCCAAGAAGTTTCAACAAACTGCTCAGAATAAAGAAAAAGAGCCAGTGAGCTTCCAGGAAAGCATTTCTTAGAAAAGCACTCGGAGAGCGCAGACCTCCGCCAAGCACGACAGTTCTCCCATATAGCAATTTACAGATTGCAATAAAATCCGCCTTCTGGATCAGATCCGGATCAGCCTCTGAAATTTGATAGAGGTTCCCATTTTAGTTTATAAATACGGGAGGGTTCCGTTTTTCAAGGGACGGTCGGCAACCCTAGCAGTGGGCGCCGGGAGCAGCTGTGCGTCTTGGCGGTGGTCTGACCACCCGCTACCCACTATCCTAAACCCGCGATGGCAAGATACAGAGTTTGCGGAAAACAAAAATGACACGCCCATTACCCCACCTACAATGTGAGTAAGGGAGTCGGCAACGCAGGTAGCGACTTTAGGGAAACGGAAGATTGCATTAGCGGTTAGCGGAGGTTCCTAAACCTGCAACCTGCGGTTAGCGGCTAGCGGGAGGGAGGTGTACGATCGGGGCCTAAGTGCTACCCGTGCTTCAGAGAGGTTCAGCAGAATTAGCAGCCTCAGAAACAGCACATTAACAGCCATTCAGATCAAGGTCGACAAGTGTGTTCAACTTGCAGGCACATCTCAATGTCAGTTGTTCACAGGAGACTGAAAAATTATACTCTAAGGTTGAACTGGAGTAAAGAAATCTTAGAGGAATCAGAGAAGTGCTGGGGCTACAAAACAAAAAAGGATATTGGAGACATTCAAATGGGTCAAAAAGGGAGATGTGTGGTTTTAGCTGCGTCTGTCTGAGATGCAGAGAAGATGAATGGGTGATCTCTGCATGCGGGGTTCCTGACATGGATATATAAGCATACTGGGGCCTTTTCTGTCTACTCTTTTGCTTACTGCACTTACTAAAATTATTGATGTGCAATATAGTTGAAAGCAATGAAAAAGTGTCCAGACATTTGACTGGTACTCATTGTTGTATCGTAAGAAGAAAAATACATAACCTACTAACAAGATAATAGTAGCAAATGTGGTTCTAATTGTAGTTTTAATATTTTTCATGTTTTTCATCATCAGAAGTACAACATTACTCTTTTAGTTTTTCTCTTTTATTAAAACAATAGAATATTACAACACTTTCAAGAATATTTACAATAAAGTTCATTTAGCTTACATTTACAGTACAAATGTCCATTTTTATATGGCAACCATTGTTTAATGTTTCACACATACCTGACTGAATGTGTGGTGACAGTGTTTTGTTGATATTTGTTTATGTATGTTTACATGCCCTCCACACTGGGGTCTGTACCTGGTTAAGGAGCAGACCTGAGCACAGCTTCATGAACCTCCAGTCAGTATCATTGATCCTTAGTGTATTTTTCTTTCACGTTAGTAATGAAATAAAGTCAACCAGAGCCAACAGTCCTTCAGGAAGCCGGTGCCTTCACTCCCACTGCCATGCATGCCTTAGATTCGAAATTCCCCTAGTGAGCAAAATTAATAAAAATGAGTCTCTGTGCATTCATTTTCTTTTTCATGCCCTTATTAATTAATTCTATTCATAGCTCTGACATCCACCTTTTTGAAGCCATGTGGTTCTTGTGCTCATCAGGTTAATAACCCACACTTAAAGACCGTTTAGCAGCTTCGAGCTGAGAAGAAATCCGCCACGACTCCAGTGCCTTCTCTAAGTCAGGTAAGATGTCCGGCACAACAGCTTGTTCTGCAATAAAGACCACTGACTCCACAACCAGCAGCAGGGTCCAACCTACAGCCCCAAGCCAGTAGGAAGAACCAAGGCTGGAATAGTTCTGACGAATTTCCTCCCGGTGGTGAAAGGTGAAAAAAGACCAGCTTAGGAGAAAGAAGAAACCTGTAGACAGATAGGAACAATGAGTCAAATCAAGTATTATTGTCACTGAAAGAAAAAGTCATTAAGCTCTATTATTTTCTGCCTGGGGCTTCTGGAAAGACTTTGTATGATAATGAACTGCAATTCCCAAAGAAAGTAAAAAGTCTCTTTTAAAGCTTCTGGCCTGCAGGGTATGTAGATTAGCAGAGGATGAAAGAACTTCTGTAGGTGTGGGTTTGACATGGACTACCTGCACCAAAAGGTTTTGTGGAGGTTAAAATTGAGGGTGTTTTATAACTGCTTTTCTCGGATGATATTTTAGAGGATCTAATGCCGTGTATGTGTGTAGCACAGGAAATCATGGTGCACATGTTTTTGTACCTGTGGAGACCATGGTGAGCAGCAGCAGAGTGGTTGGGTAGAGAGCCTGGCCCGCCATGAGGAGAGAGCGGGTGTTGGAGTAGGAACGCACTGTCTGAGATGTCCAGCAGAGGGCGAACACCAGACACAGAGCAGCTGTGCTCACAGCCAGGAGGGAGGAAATCACTCCAAATACTTTCTCTGCCTCCAGATCTAGAGAACACACAGCAGGCACAAAGTCCAAAATAAGAAATGTCTGATAATATGATAATATGAATACATTACTAAGCTTTCAGTGTGATTAAATCCAACATGTTGCTGCCAAGTACAGAAATAAATAATTTAGGGTTTATGTCTAATAACAGTTGTTTTTGTGTGTATAGACATGTTCTTGCACAGCAAAGTCAGTCTCAAAGTGTGTTTGTGAAAGTAAATATGAAACAGCTGCGATAAAGTACTTGTGATAGGGTGGCTTTTTAGTTCAATTTACCTGCTTGTAATCCAAAGTTCAGTTTTTATTGTGTTTATGGGTTTTCAGCCTGGCGACTGCAGCAACTGTGGTGTTAAAGTTACACAGAGGCAGTTAGGCAACAGTTGAGTTTGCTGTTGTGCTAACAGCTATTTTATATCAATATTTTTATTTTAATAGTATATGCTATTATTCCTATATTAACATAGAAAAAGGGTAGATTAGAGCCTGCCTGATGTGTCTTGTGTGTGTGTGTGTGCTTTTAATTTGTAATACAATAATATGTTGTCAACAATGAACAGTTCTGGAAAAATAGGATACTGAAATGCTACTGGATTTTCTGGACTCGTGCTCACTTGAGATGTACTAAGGAAAGTGTAAAATGTTCCTATAGCCTGAAGAATCTAAATTGAAAATTTTCTTTGGCAGTCTTGGGTATTGCAACCTTTGGGATAAAGAGCAGAGACACCATCTAGAATCGCTGCTTTCTAAGATTAGCATCCATGACAGTGACTGAGTAAATTAGTGCATTTATGTAGTCTGCATATCTGGAAAAGCTTATTCTGGCATCTGGATTGCAATTATTTGAGGAAAAAAACACTGATCTTGTAAGCCGGACAGTGTAGGCATCCCTAGCATTATGATCTCTTGTAGTCTGACTGCTGAACTGACCTGCTTATAGTCCAGACTTGTCATCCACACACACAATAAAACAGCTGAACATCTAAATTTCTGATGTAAAAAAAAAAAAGAATTTCAAATATCTGACATGATCTCTTTGCACTGTTTTTATCCAATTATGGGGGTTAAGTGATTTGCAAAGCATTTCATTCTTACAATCTTCTTAGAATCAAGCCTGCATCCAGCTACATTATTCTCTAACTGAAAATGAACAAGAAAACTCCTAAAGGCACGTTACAACCCATTCACCAACAGCTGAAGGCGAGTGTTCATCCGTAGAAGTGAAGAATGTAATTCTCTGGTACAGGAACAAGTTCTTACTTGTTCAGCTCTGCTGAGAAGTTGTATCCCCCAGAGTCTTGTCAAATGTTTCTCCTGATATTAATCACTACTACAGATTCAGAGAGGTAAACTAAATCCCACTGGGGCTGATTTCCAGCATAACCTGATGTGGCTTATAGGAACAACACAGCAAAAACACATGTGCTGTCCTCCCAAACACGCTCAAGGCAGTCAATACTTTCGTCTAACTCACAATGACAGCTATTGACGGATGGTGAATTTGATTTGTTGACAGAAGAGAGATGTGAGACGGGCAAATACAGCTTTTTACTCACCATTGAAGAAAGAATCATCTTTACTATTTGTCTGGTCACTTTTACTGTTATTCTTTGTCCACAATCCCATGTCTTTTAGCCAGAAGGGTGTCCAGACAGCATAGCACACACACAGGACAACCTGCCAATCCCACACAGGATTGAGCAAACCTGAAGCGACTGATGGAGTCCCCCAGTTCAATAAACTTCATTTTTCTGTCACTGGAAGAGAAAGTGACAGAAGCAGGGATAAACAACTCACATGCAACTCACATGTACTGAGGTTCACTTAGAAAACTGGTCTCAACTCTCACTATTATTCTGTTGTCTGTAAGCTATTATATCAACTTTAAGAATAAACATCTTACCTTTGTCGCTGAAGATGGAAACAAAGCTGTCAGGAACAAAAATATGACGATTCACCCTGAATTCACACTGCGTAAATGCCAATATAAAGCCTGAGAGAGCACTGATGTTTACTACTCTGCTACTGTACTGACACTACAAACACTTACAACACACTGACACATTATTTCTACCGCTGCTCACGACCACAAGCATTCTCTCACAGATAGAACCCTGACGGTGTAACTCCACCTCTGCTTCAACGGAAAATACCCCAGCTACTGGTGAAATTTCCCCGTGAATTCTCCACTGTGACTTTCCTAGTCACTGTAGGGAGAAAGTGAAAGCTTTATTTGTTTGAGGAAGCAAAATAATGAGTGCAGATGAGAAATAAAAAAAAACAATAAAGAAGAACTGGACATTAATAGGGAAGTTGGTGTAAAATTCTGTGACAGATATGACACTTGAATAACTCTGGCATTTGGTGGGTCTGGTAGAAACTGTGTGGGGGGTGTCATCGGGTCATTATGCGTTACAAAGCATTTGAGGAAATCCCACTCTCAGTTTCTCTCAGTGGGCAATGGTGCAGTTGAGAGCGTCATCAGCCTCAGACATTTCTCCACCCCCTGCAATTTCCTTTGCTGTAACGGAACAGCAACTACAGCCCACCCAAATAAACGTTTTCAAAAAGGTCACACTGATGTCACACAGAAGACGTATATAACAAAATAACTCATAAGATAATCTTAAGATAATAACTCATCCGCTGTATATGTCCGGCCTGAAGTGAATGATAGAGATACGAGGACGTAGTTCATTTCTTTATTCACAGATCATTAACTTGAGAGAAAGTCTTTTGTGATAAAATAAACTGTTTAACTAAAACAATGAATAACAATTCTTAAGAGTAGAACCTGGCTGACCTTGAGTTGCATTTGGCATTCATTTTTAATAAGAGTAGATAAACCAAATTTATGGGTGAAAAAAAGAAAAAAAGATTTTTAGCAGCTTCAAAATGTAAATAAAAAATATTTTTTCATGTTATCTTTACCTCATCACCTCCTCTGTATTCTGTCCTTTGGTGATTGTTTCTGTCTCCCTCTTTTTTTCTAAAAATTTGCGGTGTTTGTCACGTGTCGTGCTTTGCAGCACAATTACAGCGAGAGACCAAGAAGCATATTAAAGTGCTGCCTTTCCAAATTTTGGCAGCCACTTTCATGCCATTTTTATCCTAATCTTATTTTTTGGCTCTTTGCAGCAGGGCCTTGAATACATCAAGAATTTCTGGGTCCTCCCCAGCAGACAGTTCTGGAGTGTTTTTCTCCAGCCAATCAGAGGAATGGATCTGATGCCTGAGAGTACCAATGAGTGAGTCCAGACTGTCGGAGGGCTTAGATGCCTGGCAGCCCACCAACACAAACTCTTCTGTAACAAGAGAGCCCATGTCAGGGACGGGACTATCCCTCTCCTTCAGCTGGTCAGATGACTTGCTCTGGGGTGATGATGTTAAATTGACAATTGCAGCATTGTCACACTCTGCACTGTCATCTTTCACTGATTTGTTGTTCTTCACGCCAGTTACTGTAATGGGGGGCATCTCAGGACTGGACCTTCTTTCTTCAATTTCGTTCAAAGCCTTTTGAATTCGCTGTAGACCTGAAATAAGACAAAACATTACTGTCATCCACTCAATAGCGTTCAAATAAAGAGCAGAAGATGTGCTAGAATATCACCAAGGCCTATGTGATGAATACAAAAGATTGTTGTTTTTATGTTTGTTTTCTTTTAAACATGATTTAAGGTGAAAAGTCAACTTTGAAACTTCTAAAAGGTTTCAGCCCAGGGCATTCATCAGGGAGATTTAAAAAAATGTCTTAAAAGCTAAGCTCATACACATATTTCAATGCAAAACTTAGTCAAATGAAAGTGAGACACAGAGCATGGTCCAATAGTTAAAAAACTAAACCTTGTATCTTTTCTACAAACTTTTCATTGATTATGATGAAAAAAAAAAAATTCCCGGTAGAAAAAAAAAAAAAAAAAAAAAAACGCAGTAAAGGAGAAATTTCAAGCCTCCTCAGTGACGATATCAGACTGCATTTATGACATGTGGTGGATGACATTTCTTTAATCCTAGAAACCTTTCCATTCTTACCCTGTTGTTTCATGTATAAACATGGAAAACAGTGAAAATATGTAAATCCTTGAGCTAATAAGGAAAGGAAAATATAAAGTGAAATTTTGACTTTGAGTTGCAAGAGGAAAATAAAAGCGTTGGGATATTGAGAATTGTTGCACACACACACCTGTCAGTTCATATCTTTCTAATCCTGACTTGTGCATAAAAATAAATGCTTAACTTGTGCAAGACAGGCATTACATGAACAGGTAAACAGGGTGTTACTTTAAATATTGATGCTGCAAGCAGTTGTGGGAAGGCATAATCTTGTTTACCTTCATAAGGACTTGAGGAGATTTAAAAAAAAAAAAAAGGAAAAACAGTAACACTTTTCTTTAACATTTAGATAACTCTTAACTCTTATCGGTGTCTCTTAGATGCATTTAATTAGGAACTTTTTTAAGTTACCAAACTTTACAAAATCAAGTACCATATAGGCCTAAATATAGGACGATATTTTGTTCTAGAAATCATTTTCTCAAAAATGGGGGTCGTATTATAATCGAGGTCTAGACTTTTCTACTGTCATTACACATCTGCGCCACTAGATAGAGCCGCAGCACAGTAACCAGTAAGAGAATGGAGCATCACAGTGAAGCATGCGAGCAGGATCTCTGACGTAATTTGAAGGAACTATGCGACGCTGAACAAAGGGGCTTGAAAGTTTTGTTGCAGTCCCGTATTTTTTTTTTTCAAACAGACGGAATTGTTAATATCGTTCTTGAAATTGTTGAGCAATAGCCATGCAATAGTTTTCATGTATTTTAACAATAAAATGGCAGATGATTTGACCCACACTAACCGTTGTGGCCTCCTTAGTTGAAGCCCCTGCGGGTCCTCTATGTTACACTCACTTTTGCGTTTCATGCACAATTCTTCAGTTCATTCAATGATATTTCATGCAGGTGATATCAGCAGGTGACTGTCATGATGATTTGTTCCAAAAACAGTATCAACAAATGTGTTAGACAAGCATGAAACGCATTTCCACTTCGTTCACAAATGTGTGAGAAAAAAATAATCAAAATGTATAAAAACAACATTCCTCAAAGAAAGACTGGAATTAAATTGTATTTTTCTCCTAATAATTCACAATATCAATTAATCCAAGGAATTTGGAGGAATTTCAGTGTTTAAAGGACACGGACACAAGTCTAAACTGAACAGTGCAATTTCCATGCTGACCTAACTTGTTTTGATTTGGGGTTTTTGTTTTCTTTACAAATTTTGGTTAATCATCTTGATGAAGGCTATGTGCTGAAATACTGGTGAGTTATACATACTACTTATGCTTATTAACAAGTGTGCCACTGTTGTTATTCACATGTGGGTCTTTCCAAATTAAAGCACCTCACTGGCTGGTGAAGTAGAAATATGCCATGCTTATCATCAAAACACCAATTAGGACAGAAAGTAGTTGAACAGCTGACTGGAAATAACAGGTTTTAAAAGTAGTAACAATTTAAAAAAAAAAACAGCTCACATACTTACCAAGCTGAAGGTGGTGCTGTTGGACAGCAAAGACAATTCGGAACCACCCAGGTGTGGAACAGGAGAATGCCTGGCCACAGCTCAACACCACCTTGTGTCTGAGGAAACACCTCCACAGAGACAGCTCCTCCTCAAACGACGACTCTCGTAGATACTAGCAAGACCGTTAAAGAGAAATAAATTGTATGCACTGCATTGTCTATGCAACACATCTGAAATGAATTATATGCGATAATTTTGAAAACTGACTTTGGTCCAGCTACCTTTCTGAGGTCAGCCCAGACATACAGTGCAGCGGGCCTGTCCAGGAAGGGGATCCCCATTGTACGCAGCTCTCTGGTCAGGTAGCTGTGAGCACCTTTCAGTCTGCGTCTGTTCTCCAGTAAAAATTCATTGTTGATCCACTCTACAGCATGAGAATGCAAAGTCACACGCAGTAAATTTAATGTTATGTCTTAATTTTCTAAAATGTTTTTATATGGTAAATCTGGTGTTACTGCTGCCATGTGCTTTTAAAATCACATGTGAAACTTAGTTCTTACCTCTGTCCTGAAGAAGCTGTGCTACCTGGTGTTGCGAGGTTCCAGGAATACCATGGAAGGAGCCCAGCTGGGCCAAAGCTTCCACAAGATCTCTGTTCTCAGTATACAGAGTGCCAATTCTGATTCCTGCCATTGCAAAGTCCTAGAAAGGATAAACGAGATGCATACTATTTTCCATGAAAGTTGAAAGGTTTTATATAAAATGCAAAAAATAAAACTTAAAACATTTAATTCTGCTATTCTTTTTTTTTTTTGGAATGCAGAAACAGTTCCAGATATTGCTGGGGTCTCAAAGAACCAGCTCCAAACCAGATACCCACTTGTCTTAAGATAAACCTTGTATACACAGAGCTACCGGGTTGTACACTGGGTTGGACCCCCTTTTGCCTTCAGAACTGCCTTAATCCTTTGTGGCAGATTCAACAATATCTTTATAGCCTTCTGAAGTTGCTGCTATGCGTAGTCAAGGGGTAGGATATTATGGGTAGGATAGAATTTCAGAATATGGATATATAATATATATTTAAAAAATATAGTTGCGTTAAAATTAGTTGTATGTTATGTATTATTTTGTATATATATTATATATATAATATATACAATATATATATATATATATATATATATATATATATATATATATATATATGTATACTCTCTTAGAAACCTCCACAATTTGTTTATCTCATGTTCCTGCAGCACAGGATGGTACCATTGCAGAATCTGTTTGGTACTATTGTCGGGACTCTGACAAATGCTCTGCAAGTATAAGGACCATTGTTTGGGGCAATTAGTAAACCATTTGGATTGCACTGTGGACTGTAATTGTGCAGAAAATTGTAGGTTTCAGAAACTGTTGTTGGGAGTGTTCCCAGGGCTTGATGGACTGTTCCAGAGGCCTCTGCATGTGTGACTGAACATCTGGGACCATTACCGGACAATAGACAATAACCCTGCTAGCATGTCCGTGTGGGCCCCATCTGGATCAGAAGTTTAACTTGAGCTTGAAATGGGCTCATGGGATGTCCCAGAAGTAATTTTTTTTTGTTTTTTTTTTCTTGTTTTGTTTTTTGTTTTTGTTTTTTTTGCCCCAAATGAGAAACTTATGTGTGCCAAATATATGGGGCCCATAAGTAAATCTGTAACTTAGTGGGACAAGGGGGTGGGGGCTGGTTGTCCGGTTAACCAATGATCTCCCAACCAACAAACCAGGTAAATCCCACTCAAAGTCCATATGAGCAAACACAGGCAGGGCCATCATGGAACTTGCAGATGAAGCAACTTCTGCACCATATCTACATCCCACTAATAAACCCAGATGGATCACCACATATAAATGTTGGCTTGTTTGTTTTTAGATGCATGAAATTAAACTGTTGTGCAATTCACACTGTAGCTTTTTAAATATAAAAAACAAAAATAAGTTTTGCTGATTTTCAGGAAACTTTCCAACTTCTCTGCAAATACCCACTAAAGAAATTATTTCAGGAACTGTCAGCAAGAAAATAAAAAGTTTCACAGACTCCCACTCTCAAACCTTGGCAGTACGTACCTTGCTCATCCCCCACATCACATGTGTCCTCTGTGGGTCAGGCAAACTGGAATAAGGGCAAATCATTAGCAGATAAAAGAACGTCTGCAGCCACTGTTGTGATGATTAGGGGCTAATGCATTAATCATGCAGTACCTGTCTATACTGAGGACACTGTGAAAGGTGACAGATTCATCAAAGACCGTCAGCATGTACAGCTCATCTATAATGGCGTGGAGTTCATTTCTAATTAAAGGGAGAAAAAGATGATGAAAATATATCCACATTTTCAGAGCAATATTGTAAGATTTAGTTTTGCACTGTTGATGATTAAAAGGAAAAAAGAAAAACATTTGAATAATGGTTCCATCAGCGCCTGCTGTCAGTGTAAAAACTGAGACATTTATGATACAACAGCTCTGTGCTTTGAAAGGTCTGTGGTAGGAAGCTGCTCTGGTGCAGATCATTCAAACAGCGGATGATGTAGGAGAGAATCTGGCTCTAATGCTGCACTTGACAAGATGCTGATGGTAAAGAGAGGTCATAAAACTGTGTGACAAATGCTTGATATCCATCACATAGGAGAGAGCCATTGCCTATAAAGTAAAAGAGATCACAGGCAGGATGTGTATGTAGAGACTTGGCAAAGTGCTAACAGGAGCCACGGGACCACAGAGCAGGATTAGAGTACGCCACAGCATAAAATAATAGTGAGGCAAACAAACCTTTTGGCAAAATCCAAGAAGGCAATCATTTCCTGCGGAGTGTAGATTCTCAGCCAGAGGGTTGTGGGGGTTAATCAGAATAACGGCTCGAATGACGAACCCCTTAAAGAAATGAGTAGGTTTTAAGTTCACATAAACTTCTCCTATGCGTCTTCACAAACATTTCAGATGAAGCCGAAAACTTTCAAAGACAATTAGAGTATTCATTTTCATCAGTTTTGAGATAATTCTGTCCATCTGTTAATATTCATTAAATCAAGAAAAAAGCAAAAAAATAACTTTCATATGTTACCTCTTGCTTTGCCCTTTTCAGACCTTCTTCCAGTTTCTCTACTGTAAGGTGAAAGGGTCGGCTGTCTTTGCCATCAGCCTATAAATACAAAGCAGCCAGAGCAGAAGATAAAAATGCATCAACATCTGGAAAGCGACAGGTGACAATAAAACATCAAGTAAGTCAGTAAACATGATGGAAAAGTAAATACAAAAAACATGTAACAAACATTTCAAACACAAAAATACTAACTCAAGTTATGTATTCTTACCTCACAATCAAGAGGAACGTGAAAGAGTTTTACATCACTATAAAAATGTATATCCTCAGTGATAACCCCATAGAAAGGAGTAGGAATGAGAATGGCATCTTCAAGAAAGAAAAACGTGACACAATTAAAATAGACATATGTTTGTATACACATCATCTTCTTGTAAGTTATGACTCCTTGTCTTTATGTTAATATGTGCATATCATATACTGTTTGCTTACTAGACACATATATGACTGCTTAAATAATTAGCCAGTCATTTTCATTGCAAGATAATTCATAAAATGAGAAACATTTGTTGTTGTAGTTGTCCTAGACAATTTTTGAACAAATGAGAGATTAATTCTGGTTTTAAAGCACTACATAGGTTAATATATACATGCTAATTAATTTAATGATAAGTTAGCTGTTAATAAAAGTATGGCATTACATTGTTTAAAAAAGATGTCTTGGCTGCAGTTGTACCAAAGTATATGTAGTTTATCCAGCTGGCATAAATAATTGTGTTTTCCTTAAATGATCGTACCAGATATTTCCCATTTTACTGATATCAGGCAAAAAGGAAACTTCACATTCTCCGTTGCACTAAAAATTTGTATTCATCCTACATACGGGTGTAGTGTGTGTATCCAATTTGCCAGTGTTTTTGTGAGCCTACCTTTAGGATCACAAATTACTGCAGCTATACATGAGAAGAGGGAAGCACAGCCATTCATCACCACAACCTGAACAAACACACATACTCAGTGTCATGAAAGACTCAGTTAAAACGCAGAAGGAGGCCTGATAAGTACGCCACACAGTCGTCAACCAGCGACAGCAGTCATCCGTTACAGCTGTAATTTCCTTCTAATCAGGGTGTTGTTTTTGTCGAAGTTGTTTCGTCTTTGTGACTTGAATAATTGCTCATTTGTGAGCAACTTTTCGCTCCGTAATTAAATTATACAAACTTGTGTTGTGCTGTTCTAAATAAATTGAATATTGGAGTGTTATTCATCCAATAAAAAGGTAATTTAGAGATAAAGAGGTAAATAGTTACTTGGACAAATGGTTCATTTTCTTAATACCATTTTATAGCTTTACATTTAAAGGATTTATTATATTCACTATATTTTGTAATCTATCAACTCTTAATATGCAAAGCGTTTACTATTTATTCTCGTAACTTTAATGGTTTATAAATTGCAATATTTCCCCTCTGGCATGTTGCACACGAAAAGCTTAGAACTCCTGTGTTCAAGACCCCCAAGTGTAAGTTGCTACAGTTTTATTGCCGCTATTTATGTTTTTCTCCAGCTCTCTTGGGTTTGAATATATTCAAATGACAGTAGCGGCAGTCCTAGACATAGTGCTCTTTTACTGATGTTGCTCTCCAGTAAAAAAAAAAAAAAACCACTGTACTCACATTGTCAGCTCTCAGTGGCTTTGGAGAGTAGCAGTAGTGAGTCAGGAACTTTGCAACCTCCTCTCTCAAGCTGAAGGATGGAAAGATAGAAAGAGCGGCAGAAAGGTAATGCTTACATTGAAATGTAATTACAAAAAATGTAACTTTACTATAAGTCCAATAATAAGGATAGTAATTTGAAATGAAATTAAAAGGCATCTGAAATATCTTACAAAGGATGTCCCGTCCAGTCTGAATACTGCAGCAAGGAGGGGTCAACGTGGAGCATGTCAGGTTTGGTTAGCTGCAGAAGAACAGAAAATCCATCGTTACTGCTTCGATTACTATTACAGCTTTGTGTGTCCGCTGCAGGTTGTTGTATTCTATATGAGAGAAGCTTATTTTCTCGCTCTCTTTCTATTGGGAGGACTGAAGCACTGTGCACATTAGTGAGAATTATATGTGGCTTTTTTTCATATGAATTTGAATGAAGTAATTCATTTGTCTGTGCTGTAATGTTACTTCATTGTGGCGCCTTTTCATCCCACAGAGACATATTAATTAAGGTTTATTGCATTAAAATAACTCTGAATAACATCCTTAGAGAATTTCAAGAAACCTCCACTGTAGCACTCTACTCCTTTAATATATCTTTTTATATGGCCTCAAAAATATATCTTACTCTGGCATGGAGGAGATCATAGCATAGTTTGTTCTCACTGGTGCCCAAATTGACTATACCCTGGAAAAAGAAAAGGACCTTGTTAATAATCCTTACGGTTTTATTTCCTTTTTTTATTTTAAAGCCAGACTGCATGTAGTAATTTAGACTAGCATTTACAGCGCGGTGTGCACTTACATCAGGGTTGTCTGAGTCATGGTGTTTGTCTCTTGCATACTGGGCAAAACCCTCCTGAAGAATGCCTTGATGCTGCCGGATGCTATTTCCACGGGTGGACAGGTAAACGCTACGGCTAGGAGCCTCTGAACCTCTCAGTGTATTCGAAACATTCTGTGACACTTGGCAGGCTGTGACGGATGCAGGCTGGGACTTTTTTGTCTCCTGAGTGGGGAGAGGCTCCACCTCAGGAGCCTCTGCAGGCGGCTGAGATAGAGATGATGGGAACAGACGAGGTGGTTGTGGTCATCAGAGGAGCTGACTGATGAGCTGAGGGCGAGGCAGAGGGATCAGTCTGTGTTGAGGCCGGGCCACCCTGTCTGACAGCTAACAGCGCCCCTGTGAGCATGCTGAACAGACGGAGCTCATGCTGCCGTTCCTGCTCCGCCCTCCTCTCCTCCCGCTGTTCTCTGCGCTCCTCAGCCTGCACTTCTCTTTCAAGGCGTGCCTCCTCCAGGGAGAGAAAACGCTCCTCTGCAGACTGCTGCCAGGTCAAAAAGCTGGCCAGGGCTGTATCCAGGCTGCCCTGACCACCACACCTACCGCTCCCATTAGCCCATGATGCTTTGCCAGCCCGTCTGCGCTTCCTGTGCCTCGCAGAGCTTTTAGGATGGGGACCCTCTGCACAGGCCTGATCAGATTTGTCCTCCGTCACAGGAACACTGCCAGCTTGGAGGGCAGCTGACGCACAGCCTGTGATGTTCACGTCACTAAATCCTGGAATTGTAAAGAGGAGATATTACACTTCAAGTACCTGTGACATTCTAATGACATACTGATGAGAACAGAGATATCAACAAATCTATTATTTGGACTAAAAACCTGTGGGTGAGATTCTTGCATTTGCCGAGCTCTCAGCTTGACCCAATGTTTCCTCTGGCCCCAGAAGGGACTGTTCATCAGTTTCCTGTTCTTCTCCCGAGCCATAGTACATCTCAGGGGGTGCAAGACCGGAGCCCAACATCTTCTCCTCAATATCCTCACATTTGATTTCCAGCGGATCTCCAGTTTTAGGGGGCTGACCAAACAGAAACCCACCCGAGGACGCCGGGCCAAATGAGCCCGTTGGAACTGCTTGCAGATATGTCTCAGACCCACCTGAGCTCTGAAACACCTGCTGAGCAACAACAGCTCCTCCCAGGGAGGAGTAGGTGATGGCCGGCCGGTTCGACAGCACTCTGTCCATCACATCATAAAACTTCCAAGTCCTCATTTTGTGGTTGTCCTTGATGCGACGGTACTCCAGCTTCATCTTTTTGATCTTCTCCCTGCACTGGTCACCTGTGCGGTATATGCCCTTTTCGCGCAAAATGTGGGCAATGCGGTCAAACACGCGCTGGTTGCGCAATGAGCTCTCTAGTTCAATCTGGACCGACTCGTCGGACCACAGCTGCAGCAGCTCAACAATCTCCGGGTCCGTCCAGTTGCTGCCTCTCTCGTGCCTTCTGCCGCGAAAGTCCATGACAGGACGGTATTCTGAAACACAGGAGGAGATGACCTGCGACGCGCTGCGAGCCTTTTAATTCAACTTCGGCAGCACCAAAACACTAATTTTACTGGATTGTTTATATTGTCAATATAGTCGTTTATGAACACAGAAAATAAACACACAGTCATGTATGTACCGTACCCACTTAATGCTCTCCGCAAATCAAAAGTGCAGCTCTTCGGAGATATTTTTGTTGTTGGGCTGTCACACTAATGTGGTATCCACGCAGGTAACACATGTGATAAATCTGGTGTCGACAGGTTCGTGATGACAAGGCTTTGTCCAGCGGGTGATAATATGTTCTGTTCTTACTTATACTACAGCAAATGTGTCACAACTTAGAGAAATGGGGAATAGACGCGAACATAAATATCTACATCCGGGTTGACGGCACATGCGTGCTGTCCTTATTCCGGGATAACTTTGGCCCGTGTTAACAGAGGAGCTGCTGAAAGCGGGCTGGTTTTCACTCGTACCAGGCTGTAACGGGGTAGACACAACCATGCGAGTTAGAGTCAGACCTAGTGCTTAGAGTTATGGCCCCCTCTACCGCTCAGTGTAGTTTCCTTCATGTGTGTAAGTTCAGCAAACGTCCAAAAGATGGCGGCCGCGTACAGCATAAACAAGCCACACGTACATCGGTTGGCGAGCAGAAGTGTATGCTTGTTTTTAATACAGGCGTGGTCTGGAAAACCATTTGTAACGAGTCACAATAATGATATCGACTGAAAACAGAATATACAACCGTGAAATTAACACAATTTTGTAATAAAATAATCGTGCCCTAATATAGCCGTAAATTTTAAAATTACATTTTATACGCGTTTTATACATGTTATACGCGTATATAATATATACCCGTAGATAATTAAAAAATATTGGTTTAAAAGGGGAATTTATAAAAAAAATAACACGGTTACTAAGTAATACCTAATGAAAAGTGGATAAATGTGACAAAATATGAGTTTAGGTTTTACCATTATAATATTGCGAGCCTCCTCTTTCAAACTCTACGGTGCAACAAATCAAGTATACACCATCATCCACTTGGCTCTAAACGTGACGTATTTCCTGGAGAAATGGGATTGTGGCACTTTGTTGTCATCTTCAGCCAATAGTAAACTGCTACATTGTATCAGTCGTAGTCGCCTATTTTCTCCCCTTTTCCACCCGTAAATGTATTCACCTATGTTCTTAATTGAGGTTAGCGCCATGCAGCTGGTAAAAATGAACTAGTGATGATGAAAGGTTTAGAAAAATACTGGGCGCGACGGTTGGCGTTAACTGGTAAAATATAACCATGGTTGTGGCAAGTTGTTGGCGAATGACAAGCAAGAAGGGATAGTTGAATTCAGCACTTTTGAAAGAGAATGTTTGTGTGCTGGTAGCGTTTTAACTTGTCTCCTGGACCAAGTAAAGGACACATATCGTCAGTTTTTAAATGTAAAGTTGAGAAGTCAAACCACGGGAGAAAGGGGAGTCTCCGCCCGGAGCGAGAGGCAGAAGATGATGTGGAGGCATGCCGTACCGGTGCTTGCTGGCTTCTGACTTTCTGAGGTAACTGTTCTCACCACTAACTGCTTGTTTTTTTTTTTTCTTTTTAAAAAAAAAGAAAAACAGAGTTTTTTTTAGATTTGTCAGTACTGGATGTGTTTAAAAGCAGGGACTGGAGCGGTAGCAGACAGGGTGGAAACAATGGGAATAATCTGAGAAAGGATTTCAGCATCTCAGGCAGCATTGCCAGCAGTCTTCACCAGTCAGATGAATCCTTCACCAGTTTTTTTTTTTTTTTTTTTTAAATCAAGTGTTTATTTTTACGTAAGGAAACAAAAACTAGCGAAATAATCATCTTTCGTCGGAGGCGCGCGCGTCTCCTTGAAGTTTAACGTGGGTAAGGTATTTGTTTTAACAGTTGTCTTTATCTGCAGCTCATGTCACTCGATTTATTCAAATCCATGTTCAGCTTTTCTCTGTCCCCTGCCTCTGTTAGACACACACACTTATCTTTATTTTTTTTTCTCTTACAAATAGTCACCCTGAAGACTTGTTAAGATAAAACCCTCCATCAAGTATTTTTTTTCTTTCTTTTCTTAAGTCATTATCAGACGTGGTTTCCTTCAATATATTTCAGTTAATTGCAGCTCCTCAGGCAAAGAAGAATTTGTTTGGACCTTGCAATGCACTATTCCTCTTCACGCTGTCTTCAAACGATGTATTTGTAACATGATCATTGTGTGCTCAGTTTGAGCAAACAACCTGAAAATCAAAACCTGAAATGATTTACTTTATCCTAAGGTAAACATTCATATTTTAATTTCCCCTGGGATATCAAGAAGAGAGGAAGTCAAGGTCACCAGCCTACAGCTTGGTTCTAGAAATCCTTGGCAGCTAGATTAAAAAAGATCACTACATCACAAATTTATACATATTTTCTACGTAGCTTTGCTAGATTTACGCCCCGAGCAGAATCCGAGCTTTAAACAAGCTGTGCCACTTGTGTTTAAGTACCCGCAGGAAGCAAGACTGCCTCAGCCTTTAAACAGCAACTTTCCAGCTCAGTTGGTTTGTCGCCACCACTACTGGAATAATCAGTGCTGGTGATTCTCAAGCTGTGAGCTCTCTGGAGGAAATGCTTCATAAGAGGTACATAGAAATGCAGTGAATGAGAAAGAAGTGAGAACACAAACTTGTCAACAATATAACTCATCTGTAAACAAGACCAGTGACAGTTGTGGAGGGAGTGAAGTTAAACACAGGGACCAATGCCAAGGTTCAGATGGCTGTCAGAAATTGGATAGGGTTTCTCTGTGGGGCAGTATTTACAGAATTGATTTCTTCTCTTGGACACATTTCTGCTTCTCCATAATGCTTTTTATCAAACCTTTCCACCTCTGAAACCCATAGCTAGTGATTGTCGAGATGGATCAGCCTTTAGTGGCACTCACAGCATTCCCACTCACTTCATGGTGCATCTCAGATGATCACTGGGTAGCTCACATCCACCTGTTTACGACTGTTGTGATGGAGCACAAAATGCCTCTGCATTGGTCCTGCTTTTCCAGTCACATTTCAACTTGGAGCGTTTTTCCCTCACAGGAGAGGATACTTGGCTGTCAGCGGTACTTTATAGATGCTGCCGCTCAGTTGTGTGCCTTGGTTTTCAGTGAGAGGGCACCCCAGAGCACATGGTGGGTGTTGATTTGGCTGATGGCTGCCTGAAATAGAGCTGGAGTGCTGCATATGGTCTGTCACAGCTTCGTGCTTGTCATTACTAATGCAAATTGCCTGTACATCCTCACTGAAGAGTTGGAAATCACATCTCACCAGTGATATTAATGGAGAGAAAGCTGTCTGATTGAACACACTCTCTGTGAGATACATGACTTTTACACTACTGATGCTCACGTGACTGGTGTATTATGCAGCTGAGTGTCAAGTGTTTTT
This sequence comes from Hirundichthys speculiger, assembly GCA_018398805.1. Lineage (NCBI taxonomy): Eukaryota > Metazoa > Chordata > Actinopteri > Beloniformes > Exocoetidae > Hirundichthys > Hirundichthys speculiger. The sequence continues at coordinate 2,080,224 of JAGFBZ010000080.1, read as the reverse complement.
GACATGTGTATAGGAAATTAAACTACTAATATATATTCTAATATAGTAATGGATATTAGAGATTGCTGGAGTCCCGATGAAATCAGATTTGATGATGCAATGTGACCAGTCTTGCACAATTTTGCATCCTTGCATTTGTTTGGTTTATGCTTTTAAATAATGAAAGAAATGCACTGGAAAAAATGTTTGAGTCCTTCTACACTTGGGGGCATTGTGCTAATATTGCGGTTGGCGTTTTGGTAATTTCTTTTTGTTTTTAACAAAAAAAAAAGGTATGGAATATTTGTCTTATGGAAACTTTAAATAGTCAGATTTAAGATAATCTGACTATGCTTTAGTAAGGACCTTTTAATCTTTAGAGAATTGTGAAATATTCCGTTTCTATCCAAATGTGTTGCACATTTTAACAGAATACGCTTAAATGTAGATAGAAAGAGAGCGAAACAAGGTGAAGTAACTAAAATAGCTCCGGTGCAAACTCAACCAGAGAGCACAAACCAAGAATGAATTAACATGGTAAAAGCCTGTTGACAGAGAAGTAAACTATGGAAATCAATACTTTTGGAGAAAAATTAATTACATTTATGTGCTCAAATCAATACCTTTGAAGAAAAATTACATCTGTGTGCTCTTGAGAGAGTTCTGGTAACAGCCTTGTGCACATTTGTATTCGCTGGACCTGCTTCCCTTCGAATGTGGAGTCATTGCTTATTGATGCACCTTTTTTTCCATTTACCTCCTAAGTCTAAGTACTTTTTTCAGTTATTTCAAGATTTATTTCATTTTCAGTGTTTACCTTCAGAAATTTAATTGAAAAGTGCTTTAATAACACAAAAGGGGAAATAAATTAGCCCTGCCTTTAACAGCTAAATTGAAAATGCATGGATGTAAATTCAGCTGATGACTGTGGAGGCCAGATATATATGAATAATAAGCATTTTTACTCATGCTGCATACTGAAAATATAAACTTTAATTGAAATCAATTGATAAATCAATTCAATATGAAGACATCAGAATGAAATAAACACAACTTCACAGAAAAAAAGATTCAAATGTTTTTCAACCTATACAGCAGAAATGTTTTTCTGTCAGAACTGATATCAGTATCCATGTATGTATGAAAAGCTAGTTTGCTGTTAATATACATTCTGCTGATGCATTTGTTGTGCTATACCTGTAACATTCACATTATCTAAGACCCTTGTATTACTTTAGTAAAGCCTGCAACATTAACAAAGTACAATATAACGATAATTACATTAACAACATGCTAGTAGAGTATTAGTATGAATTAATATTTTTTTTTACAACAAAAGACTTTACCAAATGCTTCTCTTGCGTAGTAACAGAGCCTGGCTCCTGGTTTAGCTTAAATCCTATTAAGATTGTACGTCTTTAGTCTGACGAGGCTGTCGCCTCAGGGCTTAATGAGGTTATGAAAATAGTAATTGATGTACGTTGTGCACTGCATTGCTGGTCTAACTCACCTTCTTCAAAGTGTACTTGACTAGTGGCTAATACGAAGCTCTGCTGTGTTCCTCAAAGACACCTCTCCTGACAGGAAGACAAGAGCAATGCTTCATTTGACTTTTCGAAACAGATTATTTATGCAAAGTGTTTTTATAGGAATTATTCGTTGCTGCTGCTTCTCCTCTCTTTCAGGAATGAGAGAGTAATTGGTGGAAAACATGAATTTTTGATCAAAATGATACAACCTCTTTATCACAAAGCCATAAGCTTCATAGGTGTATCAATAATTTGAAACAGAAGGTGTTGAATAATTGATTCAAAGCGCTCATGTTATTTTAGCTAACTGCAGATCACCGCCCCTGCATTCCCACAGCTCTTTTCCTCCAGTGTGGCACTACTTTCAACATAGGTTATTCACCTGATATTTTCTTTTTTTTTCACTCTTGTTTTGACTTTAAAGTCTTACTTTTCCTGTGGTGTGTTGTAGTTTCTTCACTTTTTTTTTGTTTTTGATGTATGTCATAAAAGTAAGCTGCCAATTGTTATGTCTCCAGGCTGTGATTTGAGAGAGGGTGTTCTGAGCACTGTTATAATATGCTTATTTTCCGCAATGCCTTATAAGGTGAAGGAATCCCTCATAGTCTCTTCTTCCCTCTTTTCCTCCCTCTCTCAGCCGTCTCAGTGACAGCAGACTCCTGTTTTGTGGCTCTAGTTCAGCATCTAATGAGCTCAGAAGAATTGCTCTAGCGGACAAATGACAGCCTCTGGCCCTGTCTCCAACACCTCTCCCGATGTTTTAAAATCACACCTGCTGTCAAATGTATCTGTGAAGCGACAGATGTATCCTGTGAGTGTATCCACTTGGAAGAGAGTGGGCGCATAGCTAACAATCTGCTGAATAGTTGGAATATATATTTCAGTTTTGGATAAATTGATTTTTAAGTGAACTTTGCTCTAGAACTGCAGTTATCCAGGTAGGTGTAAGGTATGATTGGCAACTCTTCAGTTAGTTTGTATATCTTAATCCATGTGTAAATCATCCATTCATATATCCTCAGAAAGCCTATAAAAGATGATGCCTCAGAGGAACCCTACTCAAGTGCCCAACGCACTTCCTTTTTTTCAAACAGACAAAGAAATGAAAGACTAGAAGGTGAAATACTGAAGGTTTTAGTTCCCAAGCTTCAGCCAAACCTCATGTCATATCATAGTTAAGATACATTCAATGATTTCATTCATCAGCATTTACCACAAGTTTATGTCCAAGCAGGCTGAAATTGTTCTTCAGTTGTACTCACTCAACTCCAGAACGTTTGTGACTGACAAACTGTGGCGCAGCAGGAGTGTGTAGTATCGCCAGTCATATTCACTGCTTTCTCATGAAATCCATTTTTAATAATTTTAATATTTTAATTAGTAAGGCCAAAATGTTGAGCCTGAAGCTTCAAAGGGGTAGTGACATAATTGTGGCATTGCTAATCTTTTATTTGCAGTCTGAGTATAGTATAGTCATGTCATCTGAAATGGACTGCAATTCTGACCAGGTTTAATCAAGGACAAACTTTTCCTTTTCATGGTTGAAGTTGGAAATTCCTTTTCATTTTTTTTCTTTTGTTTTTTGATGTTACACAAAATAGTCATTTTTACCATTTTGACAATGAACAGTGTTATCTACAGTTTATTTGGCTATTTTCTCATGGTATTGCAGGGATTGACTCACTGAATTTCAGTGATGCCATTCTGGTTGTATGAGCAGGGACGTGGAACAGGTGTTTAAGTTTGCTTACTAACCACACCAGATCTCTTTTCTAACTCAGACACACTTAACCTACTTCAAGACTTTCCTTTTCAATGTATTATTTAATAAAATATATTGTTTTCTATGCTTGAGAGCACTTACCTAGGTATCTGAAGTGGAAAGCCAACTCAAAGACCAAGACAGAAAGCAAAATTGTTCCTTTAGGGCTGTCTGAAAATATCTAATTCAGTGAGTGCTTCATATTTGCAGGGCATTGTTGCATCTCAGTTCCAGCTCAGAGTAGAATTGCCCAGTGTGTCAGTTTTTATCTCCACTGAACTTCTGCTCCAAATCATGAAGCATTGCTGTACTTTGAAAGTGAGAAATCAAAACTAGTTTTCTCTTGCTTTGCTTTGAACAGAAATCTACTGTTATATATAGTTACCCTATGTCAGTGCTTCTCAATTATTTTCTGCTGTGCCCCCGCATGGAAATAGAAAACATTTCATGCCCCCCCCCCCCCCCCCCCCCCCCCCCCCCCCCCCCCCACACACACACACACACACACACACACACACACTTACCCACCCTCCACCATGACTATAAATGGTATCATTTGTCTATAAAATTGTTATACGTTCACCTCTGGATAACACTGTATCCTTATTAATATTAAGAGAAACAAGAAAGAAAGAATTATACATCAACTTATAACAAAGAATAACTTTATTAAAATTGTTTTTTTAGTCTGTAAAGATTTAAAGTGTATCCCACCATAGTCACAGTGAACCCAAGCGCTACATAAGCATCATCATATTTCCTCATCTTAACTTTCTGGTGACCTTTGCTTCTCTCATTAGCACACATAATGTGTGGCGCGCATGTTCGTGCAAAAAAACCTGACACAACATAGCTAACACTCCCTGCACACACTGTAACTACAAGAGCGCTACTGCTGCTTACTGTAGTATACGTGCAGTTACGCTTTATTCCAGTACGACAAAAAAGCATGTTCCCCGGCGTCACCCCCCCTCCCAAGGGGTTGTGGTCCACTATTTGAGAAGGAATGCCATGAGATGACATTAAAGCTATTGAGCTAGTACTATCTTACCATTATTTTGTGTAATGTGTTACATGCTGATTAGGAAATTCAAGTTCTTGTCGTATTTTATTATATATTTAATTTTATGGGAAATTTTAAGGGAAAATATATTCCCTTTGGGGATTAATCATGTTAAATCAATTTGAATTGACCAATGTTTAATATAATATAAAGTGAACATTTTTTATTTATCTCTTACATGTATGTCTTTGATTTACTGTGTTACACACTATTTACATAATAGACAGTAAGTCAAAAGAAGACCTCAGCAAGGTTTTTTTCCTAAAGAGTAGGGTTTTATCACATTATATTCAGTGCCGTAGTACAAATAAAAGGGGAGGGTTGTGTCAGGAACGGCATCTGATGGAAAAACCTATGCCAAATGAATATGCTGCTGTGGGAACATCTAAAGAAAGGGAAAAGCCAAAAGTTGCTTGCTTGCTGGTTTGTAAATGCCAAAATCTACCACTACCTTAGTTGGCTTTATTATGTTCTTACTACAATAGTCGGTGTGGAACTGGAGACCATAAGCAATTTGTAAAATCAGTTGGGTTACAAACTACCACAGAAATGCTGTGTATTACAGTATCAGGACAAAGAGTAGCATTAATCTTTGTGAGTGGACAGTTCTGCAGATGGGATGAGTCCTCTGTACTGTCACTGGGTGGTGCTGAGGTCGCAGTCTGATGCCAGCTTCTACTAGAAATTAAATTTAAAAACATCTCTTTAATTATGAAATTTCTATGTGAAATGTACAGTGACGTGTCCTGCCTCCTTACCGCCAAAATTCTCTGACTTTTTTGAGACAGAATTCTGACTTTTTAACTCTAATATTCCTTATATGTTTGTGTAACAGACAGGTGATTTGCAATAAGAAGCAAATGGTGTGTTTTAAAAAGAAAGATTTACAAATAGGAGAGTTCTTGCCCTGATCTATTTAACTAGGTCACATGGTATAGCTTTGTAAGTTTAATACAGTTCTAGTTTGGAAATCATTTTCTCTGTCATGAAGTAGGTTGTGCTTCATGAATGTGATTTGTGAATTGGAATGCATTAGCAATTATTCCGATTTTTTTTTTGAAAATTTGGCCTCAAAAGTAATGATGTATTTAATGTATGAAAATTACACAGAAACTAAAGGGTTTCTTAATTGACAGTAACAGATGAACATTAATGTAAGTCTTCAGATGAAAATGCCAGTTAGATTCTGGTAAGCAATTTAGTTATTCAATTTAGAGTTTTCTCCACAAAAAAACAAAGAATTCACACTTAACATTTAAAAAAAAGTGTCTAATGTTTACTTGTGACATAACTCAATTAGAAACAAAATTGAATTTCTACGTTAAACTGAAACTTTTAGATTTTAAACACTGTACTTGTCTTAAAACACATCAGTAGAATGGCTCCTCGGTGCAGATCACATCTCTAAACATCTCTACTGCTTTATGTCTTAGCTTTGTGAACATCGCTTGTATAATTGTAGATCATGATGTACTCTTTCAGTCCAGCAGCTGACGTATCCATAAGGATGCATTAAAGTTATCAGCTTGGAATTGTTGAACTAATGTCACTGTAGTTATGCTCTGTCTTACTCAACACTTACTGATTAATGTTAATGCGATCATTTCAAGTTAGTGAACAGTTTTACGGATTTAAACCAAGGGGGGTAATTAACCAGAACCAGGTGGACCAAAGCAGAAAACTACTTAATGCTTCTCATCAAAACTACTTTAGATCCTCACATAAAGTGCCTACCAAGGTCAGTCAGTGTTTCAAACAGAGTGCTGAGACAGAAGACACATTTATTAAGAAGTTTACAGAAATTATTATCATCAATACTGATATGCTTTCTCATTGGACCGCTTGATTTAGCTTGCTAGCTAATGGCACTGATTCCCAAATAACGTGTTTCATGTGTGCTAGTATAATTTCACTTTGCTGGTTGTATAAGTTTTAGCTTCCAGACTGGGCATTCTCTTTCAGTCAGTAACACTGTGCTTCAAGTGTTATTAAGTGTAGCTTGTGTCCAAATGAACTCTGAGATGGCAGAACATGGTATCTCAGTAAAGGCTCACACTATAAAAGAGGTGAGAGGAATGGAGCTGAGTGACTTACTTTCACGTTTTAAAATTTGCTGCTGTAAAACAAGTTGCAAATGCATGATTGAAACGGGAGATTTTTGTATTGTATCCCAAAGGTATTTTTACAAAATCGTATTACAGACAATTCTTTTATATCCTAACTTGTCAGCTTCTGAAAAAAGGGGCATAGCATGTCTCCTTTAAGAGTGACTTACAGACTCCTCAAAGAGTGAGGGAAAAAAGCCAGCGGAATGGTCCAGGCCAAAAATCTTTTTCTTTTTAAACACTGCTCAAATAGTTCTTTTTTATGGCGCTTGTTATTTTACTTTTCAGTTAGTATATTGAACATCATCCTTTCATACTTAATAAGTAGTTGGTTAAATTTACTTTCCATAATATTCTAAAATGAACAGCAGTGTCTGGCTGAGTACTTAAATATTCCTTTAAAAGTCCTTCATCTCCTTTTTCTGTTAGCAGAGCTGATTTGCTTGGAACTTGGTATTACAGCAACATGTCTGGTGTATATCATTATCACACATTAGCATTTCAGAGCCAAACAAAATGAGGAAGAATTGAGAAATAATTTGGGTTTTTTTTTTTTTTTGACAGAGCCTTTGTCAAATGATATTCATGTTTTGCACATTTATTAAGTTCTTTATTTCTCATAGTTTGGCAATGGACAGAAAGCAACATAAGTTAAATTATGCTTCAGGTTTTGTTTGGGTTTAGATATTATATGCAGTAGGCAATTCAGGCCCTAGAGTAACCTAGTTAAGAAAGCCGTGTTTTTGTTTATAGCTCTGCTCTGTCTTCTCATCTCTAGGCCACTTTTCCACTTTACTGCCGTAAGGTAGAGCCTGAGAAGCAACAGACAGACAAATAGACTGTCCTGTGAAGAGTTCTCCTTTTAATGGATACCCGGGTGGCCCCGCTGCTCCTCTGGACAGGTCTTGTCCTGCTGACAGCTGAACTGAAGTGGATTTATGCTGCAGAGGTCTATACCAACGCTTGGGCTGTCCAGATAAATGGGGGACCAGGGGAGGCTGACCGCATCGCCAGGGAACATGGTTTTATCAACCAAGGCATTGTAAGTTCTTCTCTTCTTACATTTCATTTCTGTTATTGTTGCGCTCTGCCTACTTATTCTGTATTGATTACCAATCTTGTCTTTTATATATATATATATATATATATATATATATATATATACATACCCATACCACTTCAACTAGAACATAATCCATATACATCTATGGCTTGTACAGTTTGTGACGTAGTTGTTACATTGCAATATGATAATTAGGGGTGTAACGGTACATGTATTTGTATTGAACCGTTCGGTATGACGTGGTC
>JAGFBZ010000080.1:1822478-2067478 GCA_018398805.1 Hirundichthys speculiger | reverse complement strand
CACAGTTAACTGGTTTGTTTTATTACTTCTAAATGTTTTTTTAAATGACATGAAGATTTTACAGTAATTAGAAAATATTTTTTAAAAATCAAGGATTTAAAACACGTTTGTTTCATTTTAATGAGCTCTCAGGGCCCACACTTTGGGAATCACTGCTCTAAGACTTGAATGACTGGCAGTGAATATTATGTTCAAGTGACATCGGCATAATCAGAAAAACAATTTCTCAATAAGAGAAAATTAAGAATACCCCCTCATGCCAGAAAACAACTTGTTAACTCAGTCATAATTTTGGTAGTTGCTGACTTGAATTGATATTGGCAGTATTTTCCACATGTTACACATAAAAAATAGAAAAAATAGAAAAGGATGAAAGGACGACTAGCAAATGAGGGTAACGTGGGAATGTGTTACATCTTGAATGCAGCCTGCAGCACAGTATGCTGATGAAAACAAACAACATGGAGGCGATTGTATGGAACTTCGTTAAAGTTTCAGAAGAAGATAGTTCCCTAGTTATTATGACAAATGCTCCAAGCGAATTCCACGGAAGAAATATCAGACCACTTCAAATCTACCAAGACGCAGCCGTCCCTCTAAACTTTTATTTCAGAACAAGGAGAAGACTGATCAGAGATGCAGCCAAGAGGCCCATGATCACTCTGGATGAACTGATCTACAGCTGAGGTGGGAGAGTCTGTCTATAGGACAACAATCAGTCGTACACTGCACAAATCTGGCCTTTATGGAAGAGTGGCAAGAAGAAAGCCATTTCTCAAAGATATTCATAAAAAGTCTTGTTTAAAGTTTGTCACAAGCCACCTGGGAGACACACCAAAGATGTGGAAGAAAGTGCTCTGGTCAGATGAAACCAAAATCAAAATTTTGGCCACAGTTTAAAAAAATATGCTTGGCATAAAAGCAACACAGTTCATCCCCCTGAACACACCATCCCCACTGTCAAACATGGTAGTGGCAGCATCATGGTTTGGGCCTGCTTTTCTTCAGCAGGAACAGGGAAGATGGTTAAAATTGATGGGAAGATGGATGGAGCCAAATACAGGACCATTCTGGAAGAAAACCTGTTGGAGTCTGCAAAAGACCTGAGACTGGGACGGAGATTTATCTTCCAACAGGACAATGATCCAAACCATAAAGACAAATCTCCAATGGAATGGTTCACAAATAAACGTATCCAGGTGTTAGAACAGCCAAGTCAAAGTCCAGACCTGAATCTGTGGAAAGAGCTGAAGACTGCTGTTCACAAACACTCTCCATCCAACCTCACTGAGCTGGAGCTGTTTTAACAAGGAAGAATGGGCTAGAATTTCAGTCTCTGGATGCGTTAAACTGATAGAGACAAACCCCACGTGACTTTCAGCTGTCATTGCAGCAAAAGGTGGCACTACAAAGTATTAACGCAAGGGGGCTGAAAGATATTGTACGCCCCACTTTTCAATTTTTTATTTGTTAAAAAAGTTTAAAATATCCAATAAATTTCATTCCACTTCAGGATTGTGTCCCACTTGTTGTTGATTCTTGACAAAAATTGAAATTTTATATCTTTATGTTTGAAGCCTGAATTGTGGCAAAAGGTTGAAAAGTTCAGGGGGGCCGAATACTTTCACAAGGCACTGTATATGTATGTATTATTAGTTATGGGTATCGGCCTTTAGGAGCTGAAAGTTAGGTTATCAGTTTCAGTTTTAAAAACAGTTATCGTGCATCTCTAGATGCCCCTAATCTTGGCGATATTACGGAGGTGAAAAAAGACTGTCTTGCAAACCTGATTACAACACAAATACATGCATGTATTTTGTGTGTGTACAAGGGTGAATATTGGTATTACTGTCAATGATTGGCGCACAGACAAGAAATGATGAAAAAAAGGTAAAAATCAAGATGCCCACAATTATATGATAAAAGTTATTATTATTATTATTATTGTTATTATTATTATTATCTAGTCAGAGGTATTGGGTTAAAAAAAATGATAAAAGCTGACCAGACAGATTGTGGTTTAGTAATGTTACAGGACGGAGATGATAGATTAGCTCAAGAAATGTGGTCTGATATAGGGGTGTGCCAAAAAATTTAAATTCGCATAAGAATTGAGATTCTCATTTGCTACGATTCAGAATCGATATAAAATGTATCAAAATTGATTTTTGAAAAATAATAAAAACAAAATAAAATCCGCTGGCTGTCTGCGTCCATATTGTAACTACGCGGGACGTCCTGACGTCACCACGCAGCCGGCTTTGGAACGCATGCACGCGCGGAAAGCACCATAATAAAAATGGAAGAAAAGGAGATCCAACCGGCCCCGTCTTCGCTTAAAGTTAAAATTTGGCGTCATTTTGGTTTTTACCAAATGCCCGGAAACACCTAGCTGGACATGACGCACACAGTGTGCAAGCATTGCAAAACTAAGATCAAGCACTTCGGCAACACAATAAATGCACAGGCTGATGTTGCGAGGATTCACCTGGAGATCTAAGACACGAGAGAGTCAGCTGCCAGCTGCAGACTAACGCACACTGCACTGCTTCACGAAGCTCTCTGCCAGCTCCAAGCTGGCAAAAAATAAAATAGTGAGTGATACTTAGAGTACCACAAACTGTTTTTGGTAAATGCACTTTCCTCAGAATTGAAAAGGCAGCATGTTTAACTGCACTATTTTTTTCAATAAAGATGCACTTTTATTTTTGTTACTGAAGAAGTATGTGATATTGCTTTTATGTAACAGTTGCAATATGTGTGTATATATATATATATATATATATATATATATATATATATAAGTTGGGAGATAGTTTGATAATATTGAGCCAGAATGTTTCAACTGGTGTACATTCCCACATGGCATGAAAGTAGGAGTCAACTGCATTCTGTGTACAATATGAGCATATTTTTGTGTCTTTAAAGCCCATTTTAAACATTTTTTTCCCCAGTAAAGTGCGCTCAGTGGATAATTTTATATTGTATGAGTTGTAGATTTGCATTAGCAGCTGATTTATATTATATATATATATATATATATATATATATATATATATATATATCATATATATATATATATATATATAATATATATATACACTTTTTTTTTTTTTTTTTTGCAAATTTGGGGCCAGAAATCTTCATTAGTGGTGAGTTCTAAGTCCTGCTCCAATTTTATTGAAGGGACTGAGATTGTACAGTCAATTGTTGAAATTAATTTATAAATTTTATACAAGATTTTTTGGTGACTAGAGATTCTAGTGAATTCTAAGAACAATGGTGGAAGACTGAGGTTAGGTGTTTTATTCATTTTGTCCTGTACGGTAGTTTTAACCTGAAGATATTCTAAGAATTACTTTTGTTCAATGTTGTATTTCTGGACAAGAGGAGTAAATGTGACCATAGAATTATTTTCATAGATATGATTGAGATGAGTAATGCCCTTGTTAATCCATGACATGAAATTTAAGGGTTTCTGGTTTATTTGGAAATCTGGATTATTCCAGAAAGGTGTGTATTTACTCAGTGAGATGCTGCTATTAGCTATCTAGTGAAAATCCCACCAGGCTGTCAAGGTTGTAGCTATAATTGGGTTTTTAAAGCAGGAATGGTGAGTAATTGAGCGACTTAGGAAAGGCAAATCGAAAATATTGATTTCTTTGCAAAATGATTGTTCTAAGTCCATCCAAGAAGAGTCACACTGTTCAGGATTTATCCATTTATAAATATATTGGATTTTTTTTTGCAAGGAAATAATAAGAGAAGTTTGGAGCCTCCAGACCACCTTTAGATTTGGATATCTGTAGTGTGGATAATATTATTTGAGCCTTCTTGTTTTTCCAATAATATTGTGAGACTATATAGTCTAGAGATTTAAACCAACAGCTTGGAGGTTTAATTGGGATCATTAAGAAAAGATAGTTAATAATAGGAAGGATGGTCATTTTAACTGTGGCAATTCTGCCTATTAGGTTTATTGGTAGATTCATCCAACGTTTAAGGTTTACTTCTACTGTTTTTAATAGAGGATTATAGTTACGGCCAACTAATTCTGACAATTTAGAGGAAATATTTAATCCTAGATATTTAATATTGTCTGTTTTAAATGATAGAAGTACTGTTTGGGCAGCCACATCCCAACTACTGAGGTTTAGTGGTAGGATGGTGGAAGTGTAATCTGAGATCTTTGAGAAGGAATTTATTAGAGTGATAGTTTGGGGGAGGAATGTTGATGGGTTTTGTAAGTATAAAAGAATGTCATCTGCATATAAACTAATCTTATGTGTTGCATTTCCTTTCTGTATTCCTGAGATTTTACTATGTTTACGTATGGCTGCTGCGAGAGGGTCTATAAAAATAGCAAATAGGGATGGAGAAAGTGGGCATCTCTGCCTTGTACCCAGGTGTAAAGTGAAATGCTGTGACATTATGCCGTTTGTGGTAACTGTTGCCATAGGTGAGTTGTAGAGAATACTTATCCAATGGATGAATGAATTGACAAAACCAAATCTTTTAAGTGTTTGAAATGGAAATTACCAACTAAACTTGTCAAATGCTTTTTCTGCATCCAATGAAAATATCGCTGTCGGTGTGTTTGTTTGTGATGTATGATGAATTAAATTAAATAGTCTGCGTAGATTATTATAGGACTGTCTTCCTTTAATGAAACCTGTTTGATCCGAGTGGATGATAAGTGGAGTTATTTTTTCTATTCGGAGTGCCAATGCTTTACCTATGATTTTTGTATCCGTATTAATTAAAGACAGTGGATAACTTGATAAAGATGTGGGGTCTTTACCAGGTTTTAGTATTAAAGAGATAATAGCAGTCCCATTTTATTGACAGGAGAGATATAGTTTTGGCTGAACATATATTTATTTTTGTATATTTTGGAGAGAATTTTCTTTTTTTGTGAAAGAGATGTTCATTTGATCTGTTGCTACAGGAGAAAGATGTAGGTTGGCTAATCTTATGGAAATTTTATCTTGAACCAATGATTTCAGTTGTAGGTATTCCAGTAAATGACTGTTTCCAATGCCAGACTGCTGGACCCGATGAGAAAATGATACCAAACTTGAAAGACAAGTTTAAGATGAGTGATGCTCTTTTCAGCCCCTTTGTATGAAAATTTATTTATTTATTTATTTATTCATTGCTTACAAGTCAGGGTTGTTCCAGATAGGAATGAAATTAGAAATTTCAAAGTTGAGATTGTGATTTTATAGAAATTCCACCAGGCAGTCAGAGTAGGACCTATTGTTCTTGCTTTGAAGCATGAATGACTTTTCATGGATTAACTGAAAAATGGGATGTTCCGAGACTTGAAATTTTTTACACAGTGTTTCTTCGATGTCCGGTCAGGTATTGTCTGACTGGGGTGAGTCCATTTGTTGATATTGGAGTTGGTTTGCGAGAGAGTAACGGTAGAAACGCGGAGCCTCTAAGTCTCCCTGAGATTTACTTTTTTTTTGTTTTTTTTTTTTTTAAATAGCTAATTTAATCCCTGGTGTTGTTCTCATTGTGCATTTGAGATGTATAGTTTCCTATGGTGGCCATCTCAAACCGTCTCAAACAACAGCAAAAGCCACAACACAGCAACAAAAGCCACAATGGAAGTTGAAAAGAAAAAGTAGAAGGTTGACAAAAACAGAGGTTGCTATTGCTTTCAAACGTCTTTGGTGTTGCATTCAATAGACAACATGATCTATTTCACACAGTAATCGCAAAACGCTATCTCTCACAAATATTACATACCTTTCAAGGAGGCAAGAAGCTCCAAGGATGTTTGTAAGCAACGCCAATTTCCGTTTCCACAACACAATGGCAAAAGCCACAACAGAAGCTGGACAAAAAAAAAAGAAGGTGGACAAAAATGGAAGTTGCGGTCGCTTTGGGTTTTGCTGTTGTCCGAGACGTCTTGGCCACCGTAGTTTCCTATGATGTGGAAGTTCTGATGAATGGCTGCAGCTAAGGGTACAATGGATATAAAGAAGAAAGAAGGGGGCAGTGGGCATCCTTGCCTAGTTCCCTGATACAATGTACAGCTATGAGATGTAATACCATTGGTGGTAACAGTGGCTGTGGGTGCGTTGTACACGATCCTCATCCAATTAATAAATGATTCCCCAAAAACCAAATTTTATGCAATGTAGTGAAGAGAAATTTCCAGTTGACTTGGCCAAAAGCTTTTTCTTCATTTAAAGTGGCTATGATAGTGTATTCCTGTTGAAAAGATGAATAATGAATTAAATCAAATAGCCTGTGTTTCCTCCAGGAGGTTTGTCTTCCTTTTATAAAGCCAGTTTGATCTGGATGGATTATGTAAGGGATGACTTTTTCAATCCTGTGAGCAAGAGCTTTGCTGATGATTTTTAAATCTACTTTTATAAGAGAGATAGGATGGTAATTTGATGGAAGCGTTGGGTCTTTGTTGGGTTTAGTGAGAAGTGAAATAACTACTGTGTTCATATGTGCTGGAAATCTTGAGTTTTGTTTTATTTCAGCGATTGCGCTGATGAATAATGGAGCTAAGATATTCCAAAAATGTTAATAGAATTCAGCCAGAAAGCCATATGGTTCAGGTTATTTGTTATTTGGCACGAGATTTAAGGGGGGTAGAAAGTTCATTTTCTATAAGTGGTGCATCCAATTTGTTAATGTTTTTTCTTGAAGTTGATGGAGTTCAGTGTTACTAAAAAAAAAAATAATCGATGGCATCTTGACCTGTGTGGTTGTCAGATGAGAATAGTTTAGCATAAAAGTCTGAATATTTTATTAATTTCTTGCAGTGAATTGGTAGGCTTCCCTGGTGAGTCCTTAATAGTGGGAATCATTGCTTTTTCTTAGCTTTGTTTGATTTGATTAGCCAAACTTTTACTGTCATAGTAAAAGTTTTCTTGACAGAGTTTATGGATTAGGAATTTATTTTTTTGTTTATTATCTTGTTTAATTGAACCTGATGTTTTCTTAATTCCTTCTAAATTTCTTCTGTTGGGTTACTTGCATTTGATATTTAATATCATTTATGTAGTTTGAGTTCTTCTTTTTCTGTCTTCTTTTAATGAACAGATTACGATATGATTTTGCCTTATACAGGTGATACTGCCTTACCTGTTTCCCATAATAGCCGAGATCAGTGCTCCTCAATTATTATCTGCTGCGTCCCCACAAGGAAGAAGAAAACATTTTGTCCCCCCCGTCCAGAGACGCGCACACACACACACACACACCACACACACACACACACATACACACACACACACACTTATACACACCTAATACTTCCTGCGCACACTGTGACAATGAGAGCACCACTGCCACCCACTGTAGTATTTGTGCAACTACACTTTATTCCAGTATGGCAAAAAAAAAAAAGCATGTTCCCCGGGGTCACACACGCCCCCCCAGGGGATCGCACCCAACTATTTGAGAACGACTGGCCAAGATCATGGTTTTGGGGAATCATTTATTTCTGAGAGAGATGCCCACTCTTTTTCCTAATAACTATTAATGACCCTGAGTTTGAGAAGAGATGTGTTTAAACACCATCTCGTGGAGTGCTTATGTAAACTTGTTTGATTCCAAGTGAAAGTTACTGGAGAATGATCACTAATTATGATTGAATTTATTTTTGAGTCAGATATCTCTGATTGAATCTAATTTGTCAGAAAGATATCGATGTCTTAATAGGTGCAATGGACTGGTAGAAAAAAGTATACTCTCAGGCTGGTGGATGTTGTAACTGCCAACAAGACCAGAATTACTTATTAGCTGTTCTAATGTATCTGTGGATTGCCAATTATGTTCATTGCTTTTAGTTCCAGATTTGTTAGTTGATGGGTTGAGTACTGAATTAAAATCGCCTGCTATGATCACTGGACAGTTGTTAGAAATGGCTAAAATGTCTTAAAAAGAAATCACAAAAGGATGATGAATAATTTGTTTTGAGAATGTAAATATTGCCAATTGTTACTAAACTATTGTTAATTGATGGTGTGTTTAAGATATGTCTTTCATATGTTCTTCAGGGTCAGAGATAGTGTTTATCAAGATACAAACCCCTCTCTGTTTTAAGTTATAGTATGCTGAGAATGAATGTATAAATTGTGATGACACTAATTTGCAGTGGGGTGAATCTGAGGGATGTGTTTCCTGAAGTAGAAATATTTGTAAACTATCCAGGTGGTTAAGAACATGAATCTTTTTTGTTTGAGAGCCAATTCCATGGATTTTCCAGGTAATGATATTAAGAGATGCATTAAACTGATTGTTATTAAAAGGTTAATGCAAGTACAGGTGTGTGTATGTTATACATATATCGATGAGCATGCTTGTGTACTTGTGTGTATGTGTGCGCGAACCACATAACAAACTGAGTGTATGTGTGTTAGAAGAAACTTACTTTGATGTTGACAACCCTGTATCCATATTTTAGTGTTGGAAGAAAGTTAATAAAGCCAGGTGGTAATGTCCTTATTTTTAAATAGTTGTCCATCAATGTATAACTTACCAACAGACATATCTGCTCTCTTAGCTTCCTGGATCATCTGTGGGTGGATGGGAAAAGCTGTTCCCGTCTGTGGTTGATCTCCTGAAGGTATTGGTCATTGAGTCCAAAGTCTGTTCCCTTTAACTGTTTTCCTTGCCACTGAACCAATTCCTTCTGCTAAAAATGCTCAAATTTGGTGACAATAGGTCTTGGTTGGGTGGAGTTGGGTCTTCAGGGTCCCAAAGGGTGAACACAGCGAAAGTATTATTGTTTAAAACCTTACTGTTTTTTCCGGGTCGTCTGCAGATCGTTCTGGCATCCTGGAGAAAATCAGGTTGTCTCTCATACTAAGTGCTTGTAGATCCAAAATGGTTTCTTTCATTATTTTGTTCTCAGCAACTCTAACAGACTAGCTGGTCATTTACAGAGAGAAAAGCTGGGTGGTTTGATTGCTGACTGAGACGTTGGAGATGTGGGTGAGTCCGGTGTGCGGGTTTTTTTTAGTTTTATTCAAGCATCCCATGGTGTAAAGTTTATTGTAGACGTTGTCGGCGTAATCCTCCACATGATCCAAGTCAGTTTTGTAATCCATCTTAAATGATGAATAAGAAACAGTTGCAAAGTAGAATAAGAGAGAAGAGCGACAGAGAAGAAAAAGTTTGTTGCCTTCTTGCAGTGGGTGGCTGCCACGTTGACTTGTGCACTGTCTCGCAGGAGAATTGTGGTTACAGATTTGCTGTCAGCATATAGTTCTTGTTTTTTCTATTCTTGTTCCTAGATTTTCTGTTCCTTGTTCTGTGTGCTAGACTTTAATCTTATCCTTCAAGTGCCAAAGTTTTGGTCAGTGCTTTTGCACTGTGGCTTAGTTTTTGTTAAATGAATAATGACCACGTGTAATATATTGTTTTGGTGTTCCTATTCTTTTAACCTAATGCATTAAGCTTTAGAAGTGAAGAGGATGTTCTTTCTTTTCAAATGACTATTTATGCATGGGTTGCCCAAATTGGAACATTATTATTGATTTGTCACTATTTTTTGTTATTACAGTGATCCCTTTTTTTTCTCGGTTAATTTCTCGGTTACTCTCAACAGAATACAAGCCACGCAAGTTTAAAACGCCTACAATCTTGTGGTCCCAATTGACCCTTCGGTAAGCACCGCCCCCTCCCTAGTTACTGTTGCTAGGTCAGACAATCTTGCTGCTCAAGCGTTAAGGACTATGTTAATTCGCTATATTTCTGATGTGTATCATCAGTGTTAATATTCTACTATAATAATGCCATGGTGAAATATTGCTGCTGGGGACCTGCAAAAAGGGATTTTAGGTGTCCAGAACGTTTGGAGGGGGCATTTTTATTCCCTTTCCCAAGCCAAAAAATAAAAAATGCTGGAAAAATGCAGGCTGTGGGTTCATTTATGTGGCCGTCCACAACTGAATGTTGGGGAAAGTTACAAAACACACCTACCTTTGCTCCAAGGTAAGTTTACTTTGTTTATTAGATGATCGATTAAACCAATGTTTAGTAAAAGTAATATTATAATTTAGCGGCAGGGAGGATGATGAGTGAAAACATCTCTCTGTTAGCATTAGCTCTGGCCCATAGGTCTAACAGCAACAACAAGCATTTAATGTTACATATTTCAGGTCTGAAAAGGCCTTTACTAGTTGTCAATGTCTTACAGGACTCTTAAAGAAAAATGAAGATTTCCACTCTCAGTAAAAAATGTGAAGTTTTGCAGTGGGGTCTAATAAATCTCAATACATGATATTGGACAGGTGCTCATATTTTATATTATTAGTACCATGAGATTACTGAAAAAAGGGTAAGATTGTCTCTCTCAAGAAATACTAAGCTGTGTTGCTCTTTTGAAGCTGTTATCCTAGGTCATTTTTAAAATTACTATTTTTCCTTCATCATTCTCCCCCTTATTTTCTTTTACTCACTGCAATGAATAATTACTGTGTGAAATTTTTGAGATCACACGCAGCCGATGAATCCCCAAGCATTGGGTTCAAGCTGTGTAAGCTTTGCATCTTCTGACTTATTTATGTCATTTAAGCCCCAACAGGCCATGACCTTGACAAGAAAAAGGGAGGTAGAAGTAAGAATTAAATATTTTTTGGAACATGAGCTTTATTTTAAATCTTATTAGTGTAAAATTACTTATTAAAGGTAAAATAACAGTGACAAAGTGTTTCAGTGACTATGGTGTTAATATAAAATATACTACGTTTTTTTTTGCTTTTAGTGCTCATTACATTGTATCATTATATCATGTAGCCCACAGGTGCTCCTTGTTAATTGCAAAATATGAATATTCATTCTTATTTATTGATCTGCATTGGTCTATTTCTTTTCCTTACACAGCACAATTTCTACCATAATTAAACTGCTCTCCTTTCTGCACTATATTTAATTTCACTCGGCATTTTTATACCTCACAAACATGAGATTATTCTTTTGTAAGATAATAAATCATTAACAAGAAATAGACGCATTTGTATGAGAATGCCTACTGTTGTGCTGAAAATACCAGTATGTTTAAAAAAGTGCATGAAGCTCAAAATCCTTATAGCTTTTATTTCCAAACATGCAAATGAACACTGCACATTCTATACCAAATCAAAACACGATGAAAAATTCTATGTCAGATCTGTTACTTTGCAGAAAGTTGAGAAAAATCATTGATTGCATAAACTGAGAACTTCCTTGAAGATTCACCTTTCCACTGAACTAATATTTAGTTGTATAACCCCTGTTTCTGAGAACAGCTTCACATCTGTGTTGCATGAAGTTGACTCATTTCTGGCACCTATTAACAGGTGTTCCAGCCCAGGACGACTGGACTACATTCAACCAGTCTTGTTTTTTTCCTCAGAAGCAGCATTTTGATTGTCACCCCCACAGGTTTGGGATTGGATTGGACACTAACACAAATCTTTTTCATCTGGAACAAAGATGCTGCTGCTCATTGGTGCGTTTGTGCTTGTTGTCTTGTTGAGACAGACACCTATTTCAAGAACATTTCCTCTTTGGTATCAGGCAACATGACCTAAGTATTTTGATGTATTCAAACTGATCCATGACTGGTATGGAATAAATAGACCTGACACGGGATGTATGAGCAACATCCCCATATCAGGATGCTTGGAACACAATGTTTCACTGTCTTCACAGTGTATTGTGGCTGAAATTCAGTGTTGGGGGGCATCTGACAAACTGTCTGCGAATCTTAGACTCAAAAAGAACAATCTTTTTTCATCAGTCCACAATCTTCCACCATTTCCGTTCAGGCCAGTCAGTGGGATATAAAGTGCTTATTTATGTTATTAAAGGGGTTATTAATAAGTGTCGCAAGACAGTTGATGCCAGAAATTTATTAACAAAATAAATAAATTCAAAACGGGGTACCACCCGATAATCAGCAAACATTGACTGAAAAGCATAGTCTCAAAATGGCTGTTGTTCTATGCATGCCAGCCTGTGACCAGGTGTGAAAAGGGGGAGACTGCAGTATTCATAGTCTGTATTATACTCTGGTCTGAGCAAGCTACTTATCAGCAGTGATCCCCACTGGATTTGGGGGTTAAAAGACAATGAAAGCCCTGCTGCATCACTTTACACCTGCTTATACAGTAATTTAGTCTGCAAAGCCTTCTGGGGGTTTGAGTCATTTTGAGGTTTCTTTGTCTTGAGCCATGTGGTTTGCTGGATCTCAGGCCTTTCCCTGATATTATAACACATGGTGGACCAACAACATTGGTGCTTTTGTCCTTAATTAAGGGCCACCTGTATGACACCTGTCTTTTCACAGAATGAATGACCTCACTAATATAACTCCACAGTACTAGCTTTTTGAACAGCCTAATATTCCTTCTTTTTTTAGTGCCTGTAAATGGTGAACAGTAGCAAATTTGATACAATTTTCTTCATGTTTAAATTTAGAATAGAATGTGCAGTGGTGTCAATGCACTTGCGTGCTTAGAAATAAAAGCAATTAATAAGGATTTTGAGCTTTACTCACTTTCTTTTTTTAAACACACTACTATTATTTTGAACACAACTGTAAATGCGTTCAAGATGGCTTTCTTTAGGTGCTTTTGTTTTCTCACTTTTGAGAGGCTCATATAAAAGATGGAGAAATTCCAAATCCTAAGAAGAGTTATTGGAATATTATTCATCCAGTTAAAATCAAACGAACAAGCTGACATGCACTTTCTCTTTCAGCTTCTGACAGATTTGACACCACAAAGAATGGTTTGATACAATGTAAGCTGTAAATAAGATGTAAATAACCCCCCCCCCTCAAAAAAAAAAAAAACAGAATATCTTAATTTGTAAATCCAACATACCCTATATTAAATAATACAAAGATAACACATCGAATATTGAAACTATAGGCTGTCTAAAAAGAAGTGGACAAACCCCTGGCATCATCCATAGATGTTTTGCAGAGTCAGTTTGAAGTGTTTTTTCTTTGGGCCGCTAAATAATTGGCACATTGGCAGGAGGTGACTCTGCCCAACCCTGGTTAATCCAAAAATGAGCAAATGTGTAGAACAAGTTAGTTTGGAGGCCATATGAAACACTGTAGCTTAGTTTATTTTAGTTTGGCTTGGCTCATGCCAAACTGTGATGCTAACTAACATTACCTTACATACATTCTGAATTTTCACTTAACATATATTTAATTGTCTAAAAGAAAATGTATAAATTAAATTAAACCTTGTGAAAAATCTCACAACAAGGGATGGGTATCGATAGCCACTGCTGAACTAGTACTGATTCTGAACTTGCTGGTACAAATACGTTCCTGAACAAATGGTATTGCTATTGGCACGTAAAATATTGTAAACATCCACTAATGATGACAAAGATGACATTAGACACACTACTGTGTGTTAACCCTGAGCTCCTCAATCATCATGAAATCCATAAGAGTTTGATGAATGCCAGGGACTAATCTTACAAAACACTGACGTACATGATTGTATAACTCCAGAAACTGTTCTAGCAAAGTGGCTCCTGCTGCTTGTAAAGTACAGTCTCCTCTTTGCCCTGGTGTCAGTGTCATTCCGCTCATTAACTCAGTACACTGATAGCAGTCGTTTTAGGCACTTCTTATGTATTACACCAAAGAAAGCAACAGCAGGAAGTCATACAGTTTCTTCCTAACCATTTCCATTTTTTCTCTCAAATGCAGTTGGTGAAGGTATGCTCCTGATAATAAATGGTAGTGACTTACTCAGGACTTGCTACAAGTAGTTAGCCTGACATTTAAACATAGGGTGACAGCTGTCTTGGATAGATAACTGATTTGAGAAGGACATAAATGTCATGTCATTATTGGAGACATGACGTTTATGTAATTACACTATAATGTAATTAGAATTATCTTTTTTGTGGTGGTTTTGACTTTTTCTACAACTCTAATCAGCTACATACAGATTTCTTTTTTTTTTTTTTTTAGAATTTTTGTTTGGCAATTTAACTATTTTTTTGATCACATATAACTTTTACATTTTGTTCAGTGCTGATCATGTCACAGTGTACATGTTTTTCTTTTAGTAACAGCAACAGTAAATATAATACCATGTATTTATTTGACACCACTCTTTTTTTAAATGTATAATTTTAGGAAAAGCACAAAACATGGTGAAATACACCTTTTTAAATTGAGCAGATTTCTGTGAACTGTCACAGACCACTGATCTGGAGACCTCTGGGGTAAAGTCCCAATCCTCACTGCCCACTTCCCTTAATACCCTTCAAGTGTTGTCAGAGTAACCTTTTTTGTTATTTGACTAATTTTCCCTTCATTGATAAATGACCAAGTCTTACACTATTTGTCATATGTAAAAAGTATCTGATTATGTTATAGGTTATATTTATGTGAAATTACAGAGTTCTTATCTGCTCAAGCAACACTGTTGGTTGCCATGGAAAAAAATTGCTTTTTTTCTTTCTTTTCTGTTCTTTTCCCTAACAGCTTTACTTCTCCTTGTGTTGGCAGTTAAATAAACACAAGAAATTTGTGCTCAAAAGGAGGATAAGCACTCAGGAAAGGACGTTAGCGGAACGTGTCTATATAAGCCTTGAGCAGCGATAACTGACACATCTTTGAGGGTCTTCAGGTGGGAACCTCCTTTCACCAGTGTTTCGTTTAGTTAGTATTACACCAACTCCAGAAGGCTAAATAGTGATCTCCCAGAGTCACTCTCCTACTGCCAGCTGTCACTGCTCCCCACCAACACAACAACTAAACCTACAAAATGGCTACCACAGCCAAACCAGCATCACCACCAGAGAGAACAAGGAAAAGGCGGCAGGGCCAAAGAGGTCTGTCTGATTAAAATTGAACACTCCCTCACCGGGTTAGTCTGTACACCCTGCCTCCTTGATCTAGCTGAGAAACCCCTATTCCCACTTTCACTGGATGAACCCTAACTGTACTCAGTTTTTACTTTGTGCTGTATTTTATTGTACTTAAAGTGCTATAAAAATAAAGTTTGATTGATTTGATTCTGCCCCCAATTCTACATTTCTAAGGTTTTCCCGTTTTATAGGCTTCTTCCACTGAGTCTTCCCAGGGAACAGTCAGCTCAATAGAAGTGAACAATCCCCTGACCACAAAACTATGTCAGACCTTAACCTAGGACAAGCTGTTTCTTGAGGAGCAACCAGTTTTGCACTTAAATCTGCCTGCATTTCCCAATCACTATCAGCTTCTAAACATCCAAACTCTCACTTAACTTATCACCTCTGAATTTATCTCCCTCATGCACAAACTGGATAACTGTGGTGTGTTTCTTGGAACCTCCTAAACTACATCTATTTTTAATACCAGCAGCTAAGCTTTTCAGTAGGGATGCACGATAACTGTTTTTTTAAACCGATACCGATAACCGATAACTTTCAGCTCCTAAAGGCCGATACCGATAACCGATAACACACACATATACCTAAGATCATTACTATAAACAAAACCCAAAACAGTTTTGACTCTTTAAATGAACAGATATTTATTTTTTCCAATGAAACACTATTGGCAAGCCTCTCAAACATTTTCATAAAGCTATCAAACAAACCTATTTGATATCTCACATTGATTTAAATAAGGTGCATTACTGACTGATATAAAAAATAAAGGCTCCTTGAACTGATGGAAATACATGCATCAGAATTACAAACTGAAAAAATGCCTTCCTCAATGACAATAAAAAAATAATGCACAGAGCATAATGTACTGACACAAGTTAGACTTGTCTGTGTAAATAAACTGAAAAAGTGCACTCCATAGTAACAAAAAAAAATATGTTTAAAGGGTTCTATTCAAATAAATGCCTTTAATTAAAGTAAATGAGGTTCAGTAGTTTTGGGGTTTTTTTTTAATCTCATGGAAGAGATAATGGCAAGGAGTGGAGAGGAGAGGAGAGGGGTTGACTTGCTGCTGGCTTGCTGACGTTAGCTCATGTTAGCTCACGTTTAGCGCGATTTTCAAAACTCCATGGAAGCGATGGTTATGTTTCAGGTGGCTGATCGGATTTAACGTATTAAAGCTTGTGCTATTTTTCCCCCCTTCACTTGGAGCATTTGTCATAAATAACCAGCGAACTATCTTCTTCTGAAACTTTAACGAAGTTCCATATAATAGCCACCATGTTAGTTTGTTTTTATCAGTGCACTGAACTGCATGCTGCATTCAAGGTGTCACGTAAATTCCTCCGTTCTCTCCTTTGCTCGTCGTTCTTTCAGCCTTATCTATTTTTTCTATTTTGTATGTGTAACATGTGGGAAAATACTGTCAAGTCAGCATCTACCAAAATTATGACAGAGTTACCAAGTTGTTTTCTGGCATGAGGGGGTATTCTTGATTTTCCTTACAGAGGAATCGTTTTTCTGATTATGCCAACGTCACTTGAACATAACATTCACTGCCGGTCATTCAAGGCTCAGAGGGAGCGAGGCATTGCCGTGTTGACAAAAATATATGTTATCGGGGCTATTCATCATGATATTGGACTTTAGCGGGATGACGTCATAATTTCCTGTCATCGGCACTTGTCACCACATGTACCGGCCTTGTGACGAGCTAATTTTACAGCCTGACAGGATAGGCTTTAATGTGATACCTGAACAGAGCAAGCACAGTGGGCGCCAATTTACACAGAGTATTCGGTTGTGAGGGATTGGTAACAGATTGTATGTAGCCTCTATTAAGAATCTAATGCAGCTCCCCGCTGTATTCCACAGCTCTCTCCAGCTAAGCTTCCTTTTCTCTACACATTCCCATTTCGGTCCACTGCCTTTGCATCCCTTATCATCTCCTTCTCTCAACATACCTGCTCCATCACCAGCTTTCTTTTCTCTTTGGGACCTGCTTTGTTCCACACCAGTTTGCCTGAGCCAAGCCTTAAACCTCCCCAGCTAAACTGGAACTTCCCTACAGTTTCTGCATGCCTAAGAGCTGCCTCTGCCTCCTGAGTTGTCACTCTTGGTTTCCATTTCATCCGCTTGGTTGGATTTGAAACCAGCTCCCTAACTATCACATCCTTACTCCATGTTAACAACAGCTCTGCCCTGACCTTAGTGCACTTAAACTCCTCTGTTAAACTAGATGTTGGTAGTTGCAATATTCCTTTCCCTTACAATGTAGAAATGTAGGGACTCCCAACCACTTCCTTATATAGGAGCTAACTAATCTTTCCATTCTCTCCATAGTGGATATTGGAATTTGGTAAACTGAAAATTGGCCACATCAGCCTAGGGAATAAACCAAACTGCAGACATCACAATTTCAGCTTTCCTGGTAGCCCTGACCTGTCTATTCTACCCAGGCCTTCAGCAACATCCTTCTTAAATTGCTCTACCTGTTCTTTATCACTCAGGTCCACACTTTACTACCTACCCAAGCTCTTCACTGGGTTTTCCTTCACTGTTGGGATTTCCTCCTCATCAATAACAAATTTCCTATCCCACCTGAGGTTCATATTTATCCTTTCAAGTAACCTCTTTGTACATGGGACTGTTGTAGGGACTGTTGTAGTCAGCAGTGTTGGCTGGAACTGTATCCTATTCTGCCCTCTCTCCCACCTACCACCTACTTGGAAGCGCTGGATGATTATATCCATTTCCACTGCCATTGTAGATGCTGATGGAGAAATTATGCACCCTGCCATTGTACCTGTTTCTAACCTCTGCCAGCCTGTTGTGAAACCTGCTGTATTTATTCACAATTTAATATCCTGAAAATACACTTTCACCAAGTTAACAACTACCCCAGGTACTCTGAAATAATCAGATGCACTCCGAATAAGGCTATGTGGTACTGAAATAAATGCATTTGCAAGATGTGAAAAGATGTGAAAAACATGCAAATTCCTTTCTCAGTCTAAGCTGCCTGAATCTGGTCCCAGATCATACTAGTATGCTCCAGGCACCCTGCAAAACCTGGTATCCTGCCTTCTGAACTCTATTAAGTATGAATAAGTATTAAGCAAGACAATGCCATGTGTGTTCTTATATCTCAAGGTCACAGTAGATCAGTTGCCAATGCAATGTATGTTTAATTCTGAAATTTAGATGGACCTCTAAGAAAGCAGACTAATTTTTCTCAGCATGACACTTCATTTACATATTTATTCTTAAAAATAGACTAATGCACATCTGTTTTCATTGCCTTTTCTGTCATAAATATTTAGGTTATTAAGGTTTAGCTTATCCATGTGCCATAAAATCTTTTGAGAAATGTTTTTTTGCTTTTAGTTCCCATGTTTTTTTCTTCCCATCTTTTTTAGTTTTTTTTTGTTTTGTTTAATAAAATGATCAATATTTTCCTCTTGCTTTCAGATTTTGGTCTTTTCTTCCCACTTTTCCCTGCCCTTTTACAGTTCCTAGATTTCCCATTCTCGACTGTCAACTTTATTTCAGTGTTTACAGATGAGAGTCTACCTCCTTGTCACCAAACTGCCTGTCACTTTGATGCGCCGCTTCATTATGTGGACTGTGTGGTTAGAAATCGTTTTAGCCATTTCTAAATGCATGCCATAGAAATGGGTCAGTGCTGGGTCAGTAAGAGATCAACAGAAATTATGGTTCAAAATTGTGTTTTGACCTATAAATTGCATCCGTAATTAGTAGCAAGTCTGCTGTTGGGGGTTACATTTTGGACTTGAGAAAGATGGTTGTTAGAAATGTGCTTACTTTAGTGGAAAGGATGGCTAGATTACTCAAAAGACCAATGAATAAGATGAAGTGCTTGGGAAAGTCTACCCGTTCCTCTGAGATCTGGAGCTGGTCGTGTGTGTGCATTTTTTCCCCTCATTCAAGTCTCTCTTCTTCAAGCAGGGCTTTTAACACTGATCACAGTTCCAGTCTGGTCATTATAGACTTAGGATGGCTTAAAGTGAGTTGAAGATAAACATTTTCCTTTTGTTAGCCTTTACACTTTGCTACCTTGCTTTTTCTCCCTCCCCAAGTAAGATATTTCCTTCAGTGTTGCATATTGCATTGTTTTCATTTTATGCAGTTGTGTAGAATAAGCAATATGTCATTGACTTTTAACTGCATGAATCTTTATTATACAGTACAGGGCATAAAATCATGACTAACTGGTTGCCAAATGTGACCAAAATTTGACCATTTCAACCGTTTTTTTCTGCCTTGTCGCCAGTGGCGAGGGCCACAAAATCCACCATCAACTTAGAAAAAAAGAATTATTTTTTTTCTATGATTTCTGCACATTTGTCATGTGTCACCAAGGCAAACATATCTAAATAATTTAGAAACAGAGTTTATATTGGCGAAAAGTGGCCATGTTTTAGGTGCACATCAATCACATCAAAATGCGCTTTCATCTGTTACCGTACAGCCTCTGGTCTCCGAACTGTAGTAGGGAAACCGCCGTACTGTGCTATTCCAGGCTTGTGACAAGCAGGTAACATGCCAGTGAAAACGAAAGAAAAAGTACGGTTTTCTCTGCTTGGAACAGCACTTTATTCAGGCACTGCACGGAACTGAGAACGTTATACAGTCTGTATTTTTCGGCTCCTGTCAGTCAATGGAGGATGCAAATCCATAACACTCGGCTGCTGCTCATGCTTACTTTACTTGGTCCGTTCAGCCGCCCGCACCTCACAAACTACATTACCCATCAGGCTACCCCCCTTAAAGGGCCAGGCTGGCTTACAACACATGCTTGTAAACGCTTCTGAAATGTAGTGATAGTGGGTGATAATTAGGGGTGCACGATAACTATCGGGCCGATAACTATCAGGCCGATAACAGGAAATTATGACGTCATACCGATAGGTCCGATATCACGACGAATAGCCCCGATAACATATGTTTGTCAACACGGCAGTGTCTCGCTCCCTCTGAGCCTTGAATAACCGGCAGTGAATGTTATGTTCAAGTGATGTCGGCATAATCCGAAAAACGATTACTCAATAAGGAAAATCAAGAATACCCCCTCATGCCAGAAAAAACTTGTTAACTCGGTCATAATTTTGGTAGTTGCGGACTTGAATCGATATTCGCAGTATTCTCCCACATGTTACACATAAAAAAAGAAAAAAACAGAAAAGGCTGAAATAACGACTTAGCAAACGAGGAAACGTCGGAACTTACGTTACACCTTGAATGCAGCATGCATTGTGCTGATCACAACAAATATGGCAGCGTGGAACTTCGTTTAAGTTTCAGAAGAAGATAGTTTGGTGGTTATTTGTGATGAATCCTCCGAGCGAATTCTATGAGGAGGGAAGCACAAGCTTTAATACGTAAAACACGATCGGCCACCTACAACATAACAATCGCTTCCATGGAGTTTTGAAATTGCGCTAACTGTGAGCTAACGGAAGCTAACGGAAGCACAATACAGCAGGATTCTCTCCTCCCCTCTCCTCTCCTCTCACTCATTCCTCTCATCTAAAGCTTCCATGAGATTAAAAAATAAAACTACTGAACCTCATTTACTTTAATTAAAGGTATTAATTTAAATGGAACCACAAGCCAAAATCCTTTAAATGTTAATCTTTTTCAGTTAGTAATTCTGATGCATGTATTTCCATCAGTTCAAGGAGCCTTTATTTTTTTTATATCAGTCAGTAATGAACCTTATTTAAGTTTATGTGAGATATCAAATAGGTTTGTTTGATAGCATTATGAAAATGTTAGAGAGGCTTGACAATAGTTTTTCATTGGAAAAAATAAATATCTGTTCATTTAAAAAGTCAAAACTATTTTTGGTTTTGTTCATTGTATTGATGTAATGATCTTAGGTATATGTGTGTGTTATCGGTTATCGGTTATCAGCCGTTAGGAGCTGAAAGTTATCGGTTATCGGTATCGGTTTTAAAAAAACAGTTATCGTGCATCCCTAGTGATAATAGGGGTTTTTCATATGCGATCTGTCAAAACTTTTCTATCACCATATATACGTTATATAGGTAGACCCACAAGCTATTCTTGATCATATTGACATTGATTTAAAAAAAAAAAAAACATTTAAAATAAAACAATAGTGAACTGAAGAAATTTCCTATTGAAATTCTGTCTTGTTGACTTCATTTTAGGTGTTAAAATACATATATTTTTAGATCCGGACCAGTGACACGGTACAAGTAAAGTTGGAAGGAGGCAATTTTGCGGTAGCATTGATGTGAGGGGGAAAAAATGATCTTCAGTCAGATTCACACTGTACCTTTTTGCAGTCTTATAAGATTTATTCAAGCCACATTGCACAATGTGAAATCGGTAGATAATTAATTTACTGCTTGTAACACTGTGCACTTGTACAAACATTGAATCGCGGCTACAGTAAAAGTAAACTTGAGCATATCTCAGGCTCTAAACGAAGTGTGTCATCGTCTCAATGGCCTACGCCCACCCCAGGTTGCTGCTAATGCAACGGTGAGTCAAAAGCTGGTGCTTGCTGCAGTGTTGTTCATGTGCTCTGAAAAGAAAATAAATAAAATTAAGAAAAAGAGTGTCTTTTTTCTTTGAGTTTCTTCCAAAAAACTGAGCTTAATTTTTCTGTAGTTAGTAGACTACTGTGCTGTGTCCACGCTGATGGTTATGTGATTTCATGGTGTAGTCTAGGGTTCAGGCGTTCAGGGGGCGTTCTGGACCTTTAGGGGGGCGCTGGAAATGTCAGGGCTGAGAGGGGGGCGCTCAGGCACATATGAGGGCGCCATGTCTTGAGAACTTTATTTTAAACTTCCATGGTTTCCCAAGGGTTTTTTATAGTGCAAATCCATTTATGTTTCAATAAAATGATGTGCTCAGATTTCCTGTCAAAAAATAAAGCTGCTGTCTGAGGACCAAAACCCCGAGTCTGCTACTTCCATGACCCGGTAAAATCTTCATTTCTCTCTACGTCACAATCAGATGAGCCAACTGGGATCGGTCGCCATAGTAACGCCCATAAACACACAGCAGCAGAGAAACCCCTTTCCAGCACATTTCACGGGCTTCATTCAACAACCAATGAAAATGTACACAATCAAGACTACGTGTTCATGTTTAATCACAAACATTTACAGTACAATAAGAAATGGCTGAAAACAAGAAAAAAGTGCTGGCAGTACAATGCTAATTACATAAATTATGGATTTATTCCATCACCGAGCAATGTACATCTGCCAATGTGCTGCTATATGAGCAGCTGTTCTCCAATGAAGCCATGAAGCCGTCACGATTACAGGAGCATCTTTTAAAATAAAAACATTCGAGACAAGGCATCTAAAGACTGGGCTTACTGAACAGGGATTCAGGCCGAGCTCTCCACATGCAGACAAAAATACTGAAATCGTCTGAACCTCGTGAGGTCTGGTGCACTCAGGCTTAAGCTCATGGCGATATGTCCAGACCTGCAGCAGCAGTCGTTCCCTTTTGTAAATAGTTTTTCTTCTTTTTTTTCTCATTGCCAGGCCAGGCCTTGTCAGTAGCCTACTTCAAAAATTACAGTTTGAAATAGTGCTGGGCAATATGACAATACATATCCTGGGGACGATAGAAAAGTGTGTATCGTGCCATTTCTCTTCTATCGTTTCTATCGTTTCTAACGTAATTTTATCAATTATTACAGCAAATATGTAATTTAATAACCTGCAACGATAAATTAGATAGAATCATATCTACTTCTACAAAGTAGCTTTTATGTTTGCACTTTTATTCATGGTTAATGCCTTAAACAGAGTTCTCTTCAACCCTGATGTTTGCTTTAGACACTTTATACTGGTTTGCAAACTTTGCACTACAAGGTTACAGATTTCAGAAAATTGAAAAATAATTTGTGTTTATTTTTTATAGCGGAACTTCAGTGCAAAAATGTGTTTTTCCTCTCAGAAACTGTTGTGCACTTTAAAAAAAAATGTGAAAGCTACTGTAACTCTGTACCTAGCTGTTTTTGCTGCACTAAAATGTATGTTTGTGACAGTTCAGCTAAATGTCCTTTCAAAATAAAGTTGAAAAGTAAGCAATGAAATTTTTGTCAAACTTTTCAGAGAATAATCTGAAAACATACTTTATTATGGTATATCGTGATATATATTGTTATCGTGATATAAAATATTCCATATCGTGATATATGATTTTTTCCATATCGCCCAGCACTAGTTTGAAATGTTTAAGGTGCATGAATTGACGCGCTAGTGGTTCCAGGTTTTGGTTGTTTAATTCACTACTGTTGACGTGAAGTGTGCATGATGTTGTTGGCATCTTTAATTAGCCTACCCATAAAACAGATTTTCAACAAATTCTGCTGTGGTGGTATTTTTTCTTTGTTCCAAGAATTTATTTACAAATGTTGTTAAGAAAAAAAAAAATCATAAAAGGCAGTGTGGCCTTTCTCTCTGTAGAAAGATCAATTTGATTTAAATTTCAATCTCAGAAATTCAGCCTCACAGTCCAGAATATCAGCTGAAGAGGTTTTGGTCCCAGTGCAACTGCAGTATTATTATGTTATTTCCATTTCCACAAATTAAAATCCATGCTTACACACACGCGCATATATATATATATATATATATATATATATATATTTTTTTTTTTTTTTTTTGGGGGGGGGGGGGGGGGGGTTAAGAGCATCATGGTGGCTCAGGAGGGCGTTTGTTCAAAAAAGGTTGAGAACCACTGGTGTAGTCTGACATGCACATCCCCAGAAATGTAACTGTGTTGGTTTGATGGGAACCATCGTCGACGCATTTTACAGGGAAGCCAAAGCACTCCCATGCTTCCAACATAAAAGATGCCTTAAGCTTTTCGTCACTGCTACCAGAAGGTTTTTTTTTTCTTCTTTTTTTTTTTTTCTAAAAAAAAATCAGTCTGCAGCTGTAATGTATAAATTTGGGTATAACTTATTAAGTATATACACTATAATGTGTTCCAGTGAGGCTGTTAATCGGCAGTTAAGTGATACACTGACTACGACAGAGGTGCAAAGTGGATTTTTTTCTCCAAGTGTATACAATTCAGAGAGGTCATTACTCACATTACAAAATGCAGGATGATTAAAAATAACCATTTGCCAGTAGAAAACAGCTGCCTTTAAATATCACATGAAAAACATGACGACCTTGAGATAAGTTCTTTAGACGCCTACGTGTCAAAACTTAGCGACTTGATGGAGCCAGAATGATAAACAGAAGCGATGGCCCTCAACAGACCAGAATCTAGAGGAAAAGTCACGGACTCATGAATCAGCATTATACAATAAGGCCCCAAAATGCAGTTTTGATATAACAGCAGCTCGTGTTACATGCCACGGACTTGAGATACAATTGTTTGCAAGTCCAATTCCTGTTCTTTAGATTTCTAAGCTTTTCTCCTTTTGCCATTGCTCTCACACAATAGTGATTTCTTTGTAGCAAAGTGGGTATTAAGGTCTGGTTCACACAGTCTCCTTCAGTTATTGTTGACGTCTGTCTTGTTTGTCTTTACTTAGTCAAGCACTCTTTCCATAATGTCTGTTACTTACAGTAGTCAAGTAAGTCTGTTGGCCTGTGAATAATAAAAATTGAAAACCATTGAAGGTGACTCACTCAAGAAGGTTGTAAAGGTATTGCCAATAGTATACAAAACATTCATCAGTAGCTGCCTTAAGGAATCACAAGTGTTGTGGCAGTTTTTATAAATTGCACAAGCTAAAGATCTTACATTATAGCTTAATGTCTTATTGCATAGTTGTTTTGTTCTCTCCTTTTTGTTTTATTTCAAAGGACGTCTGTCAAATTTGTTTTAAAATCTATTTGATAAGTAAATTTGACCTTTAAATGTAGAACATTTTAAACACATTTTTATTTACTTGGAAATTTGATCTGTGGTTTTTAGAACTCTTTATATTCTACAATATAGGAGGTAGTTAAAATAAATAAAATGTCCTGAAAGAGTGAGTGCATCCAAAGTTTTGACTTATACAATATGATAAGAGAGTGCCAGTTGTACTGCAGTATTTGTTGGTAGTGTTCACAGAAACCCTTGACTGTTGCTGAGGTTGTTTTTGCCCGCAACAAACATAACTATTAAAGTCATGATTGCAACACTCAGTTGAAGTCATCATTGCGCAACGGTCGGCAACAGCACAACGTTTAAAAAATTTTTTTTTTTTTAAAGGTACATGATATGCAGTCCTTCAAGTGGTGCTGGGGCAGCTTCTGAATCCTTGATGTCAAACTGTCTGCAGATATTTAACATGTCATAACACTAAAAGCTCCACTTTTAAATTGCTTTCAGACACCACAAGGATTGTTCTATCGGACAACAGTCACATGTAATACCAAATCAGTGCATTGACCTGAAAATAAAAAATTATAAAAGCCATTTAGATGTAGCAGTAATCACTATGAAATGGTCTGCAATAAGTGCAATAATTAAAATGAAATGAAGGAAAATACTAATTTGCCAGAAGTTAACAAGCTGAAGCTGTTAGTTTGATTGTTACTGCCATTACCATCCAATTATTGTTGGCTCTGCCAATAAATGTTATGAATTCTGCAGCTAGTATCACCATTAGATAATACTGCTACCGTTAAAGAAAACTAAAATCAATGCCTTTGCCTAAATAGGCATTAAATGTGTTGTATGTAGTCATATGTATAACATACTATTTTCCTTTATGATTAATCGGAAAAGTGGTTGCAGGTTTTTTTTTTTATTATTACTGCACAAATGGATTTTCTCATGATTTATTCAAATCACTTCATGTGGAGAAAAAAATAATGACAGTGCCTATTAAAATGAAATAGGTTGAGTTTTGTAAGTAAATTAAACTGCTGCCAAGCCAGCAATTCACACAACTACAAAACATGTTTGATGTCTGATTAAAAACCCTGCTTCTTACTACTTGAAGGTTCTCTAAGAGCCATGAAAGTAGCTCACCGCTGAGATCCTTTCGCAGCTCTGAGCTCATCTCTTTTCTTGCCCGTTGGTTAAAATGCACAGGCATTGAGACAGCCTTCGGCATTCGAAGCATTGCATGCATTTGTTGTCATGTACTTCCAGTTTAAAATGTCAAGATCTCATCTCACTCCTGAAGTCCTGCCCAGCAATTTTCTTTCTTGTGGTTAACATTATCCCCATTAACACCGTGCACCAAAATTACATTTGCTTTTACTGCTTCTTTTTTTTTCCACAAGAGCTTTTCCATCCCTGATTTGAGAACGTTTTATTAAAAACTTGCATGGTTATTGAGGAAGGCTTAAATGAAAATAGGAAGTAGGAATTAAACAGTCCAGTGGTGGATGAGAGAGAATTGTTTACTACAGATGGGAGTAAGAGATCAAATCAGTGCTCAGCCAATATTACATTCTGCTCTCAGAGCCCCAGAGCATCTCAATGGAAACCTGCAGGTGCACAAACACTTAATAATTTGACTCTAGCTGAGGACTTAAGACACAATGACAGGCCGTTATTAGTTTTTTGAACAGTATGCCCATATTCTTTAATCTCTCATAAATTTTTCAGCATTTATTTTTTATTGTTTACATTTCTTATGCTGTTTGTCTGTTAGTATACTAGCTAAAACATGCAAGTCAATTTGGCAAAAAAAACAAATAATTTTAAACACCATGAAATTTAACATGTGCATTGCATTCACAATGATAAGACTTGCCTTTAATGTGAGGAGATATTGATTAAATATCCACCAGCCGCGATTATGTAATGCAGTTGAATAACTGCATTATGAACAGTTTTTTATAAACACACAAAGAGCAGTGGCCTTAAATTGTAGATAGAGATGTTCCAATACCATTTTTTTTTCTCCTGATACTGATTCCAATTCTTAAGCTGTGGGTATCGGCCAATACCAACCACCGATCCGAGTATGATATTAAAAAGAATTGCACCATGCCTGACTGTAATATAATTATCATTGTTGTAAAACAGGAATAAATACAGAAAATCCAAGCCATTTATGTATATATATATATATATATTTCCAAATAGAACAGTATAAAACAATATTGCAAAATTAATAAGTATTTCTTTTTTGCTGGTAGTGTAACGGAAGTAATTAGTAAATTATTAAAAGTAAATTATTAGATATAAATTACTTGGCATCGGTTGGTGACTGGACTCCTGTACCGCGATACTGGCATTTTTGGCAGTATCAGAGCAATTTCCCATACTGGTATTGATTTCAATATTTTGTATACCAGTACGGTATCGATTGGTGTGATAATTGTAGATAGTGGGCCAATCCCGTGTACCTTTAAATAATTTGTGCACATTTTGCCTTGAAAACCTTTATTGGAACATAAAGTTCTCTGGGTAATCTGGTCCTCAGCCCCACTCTGATTGATCAAAATTGTATCCCCAACACAAACTAGTGAAAAAGAAAATAGAGATAGTAAGTATGCATGTCATATCACAGCCAGTTCAGTTGTATCTGTAATATTGTACAAGAGATTAATATATCTGTCAAGGACCAGCATGTCATCTTACTCATTATGTTTCAATTTAAGGAAGACAAAAACTTAGACAGATGCAGAACACTGTTTTTTGAAGGGTAGAATACAAATGACTGTGTTCCCTGGCTTCATTGTGATGTGCGTGGGAGTGGAGATGTGTGCTTTCTATTATTAAGTGAAACACAAATCAAGTGAAACAATTAGAATAAGCAGTGTTTGTCATACAGAGCCAGACCCCAAGCTTTCTCTGATCTTTTGGTCTTGCTTTTTCCACTTATCCTAAAGAAAAGTTTGACAAGACAATATGGTGCCAGAAAAAGTTAGGTAGAGTAATGTGTTCTTTGTGCTGCTGTAAAAGTAAAATAATGACCTTTTAAGGAAAGGAAAATGGAGAAGTAAAAGGTCTGTGAAGCTGGTGCTAAAGCTTCCTCTGAGGCGTGACACTTGATCAATTGCAGAGTAATGTGATTTAGCAAAGACAAGACCAAGAATGATGGTGAAATAACAAGGTAGATCTGCCTCCCTGACTCAAGCACAATTACCGATCATTTAGCTTCTTCCTGAAAACTCCAAAACAAGTGGACTAGTTTTAGGGATGGGTACATTGGTCTTTTTAAATTGCTAAGAAGTACTCAATGATTTTTTCTTCTTTTTTTAAGTAATATATACATATATATGTGACAATAATCACATGCCTATTCAATTTCTTCTTATTCAGTGACTATTGGAACATCTGAAAATCATTGTGTCCCTTATTAGTTTATCATCAGTAACAAGCAGTTATTGATGATGTGGCCTTTTTATTTATTTATGAATGAAACAAATAAGCAAGAGTAAACCTTTTTTTTTTTTACTAAAGTTGTCTAACAAACTTGCAGATTCAAGTTAGTTTCTGAAATGGATGAATTTTAAATCATGATCTACATGTGTGTAAATGACAGCTAATTGTTCAGCCGTTAGAGCGTTCCCATATATGGATGATAAGGGTGTAGGTGCTTCCACGCAGCCCCACACTCAGAGATGTGTATTGTAGTTATAATAGAGCCAGCTCGTTTTTAGTCTGAAGAATGTAGAGAAGGATGTCTTCCATGTGTAAAGAATACCACAGTAGTGAATGAACACCAAATACTGTTGCAGTGCTCACCCCTTTTTAGTTCTTCATTGTGATGCCACATGAGCATCTCCTGTGGCATCACAATGCCAGTTGTTGTCAGTTGTTGGAATTCTAAAGTAGAATTCCAACAACTCTGAAGTTCTTCGGCTTGTATTCCTTAAAAAAAAATTGACATGAAAAAAATAAAATTGAACACTTGGCCCAGAAGATGTTAGGAGCTTATGATTCGAATGCCTCTACAACCTTCAGGCTCTTAGCTGTTGATGAAGAATTTGTCTCAGATATTCAGTAAATGAAGCCATGACCGTGGAATATTGCCTCTTCAGAGCTCCTGTACTGACCGCAACTTCTCTGTTTGTCTACAATCTTCCCTCTCCTCTGTTCTCCAAGCCTCAGCAATTGTTTCCCCAACCATTGTGAAAGATTCCTCAACCATTGTAAAAGACCATTTTCACACATTTGATTTATAGTTGTAACCTCAGGACTAGACTGGCACCGTCATTTTCATACTAATGGCTCAGGCTGAAGAATAATCCACCTACAGTCATCTGTCACATTTTCATGTGAAAGATGATTGCATTTTGTTTTGACCTGACCACAAATCACACTATCTATCCTTCATGTATTTCACATTTTTAGCTGAATTAAGACTGCAGGGTACAGTTGAACTGATTTTAAATAATGCAACAAAAAATTTGTAATTTTTCAGCTTTCAGTCATGTAGCACTCTCATGTGTTGCGTCATTGCAACAAAAATGTTTAATTTTTCAGTAAATGGTAAATGGACTGCACTTCTATACTGCTTCTTTTCATACCAGCAAGGTGCCCTCAAAGCAGTTTACATTGGCTTCTCATTCACCCGTTAATACACCAGTGGGCGGCTGCTACCATGCAAGGCGCTGCCAGACCCACTGGGTCTTCAGTCATGCAGCACTCTCATTTGTTGCACCATTGTACATACCATGTTTTGCCATATCATCAAAGATGATGATGAATGAACATTTAGAGTTTATTCAGAAAAGCCAGTTTTTCTTTCTTTTATTTTTATCGAGCAAATTA
Organism: Hirundichthys speculiger; assembly: GCA_018398805.1. Taxonomy (NCBI): domain Eukaryota; kingdom Metazoa; phylum Chordata; class Actinopteri; order Beloniformes; family Exocoetidae; genus Hirundichthys; species Hirundichthys speculiger. The sequence goes on along the minus strand of JAGFBZ010000080.1, from coordinate 2,037,901 downwards.
ACACAATTGTCTGAACACCGCTCTAAAGCAGTGTAGGGAGGGAGCTAGTTTTATTAGGAGAGGATTAGACACAATCAAGGAGATGTCTTTCAATCTACTAATGGCATTTTCCTCTTAGCCCCATTGTTGTTATTTTGTGAGCGCAGCACATCAGAGTATTTCATTCCAGGTAAAGCTTGTGCTTCTGTTATGAATGAGTGAAACTAAACTGGAGACAAAAGGTTAATAATATAATGCTTTTCAGATGTTGATTACCTAGCCCTGATTTGAAGAAATATTCCATTGGTATGCTTCTGTACACAGCATTATAGGGAAAAAGTCCTAAATGTGCGATTCATATGCTGTGGCTTTGCAGAACACTTCAGCCATTTATCATTGTTGTGAAAGCTATCATGGGACCTTGCACAAGAGTCTTTTATAGTAAGTGCTCTGTTGTCTCATGTTTTCCATGCTGCCACATAAATCCATACACTTCGCACTGCAAATATGAGTGGTAGTTTAGTCCCTTCTGTTTCTGCTGCATTAGATTTATACACCCCAGTCTAATATGATAAGTTTAAACTCTTAAATCATAAAGAAACAATTGCTATGCCTGAACTTGGTTCCACATTATGGTATATTCCAGTTATTAATGTGCAAACCATCCATCCATCCATTATCTAAACCCGTTTAATCCTCTGGCAGGGTTATGGGGATCTGCTGGAGCCTATGTGCAAACCAGTGTTGAAATGTTTTTCTTTTCTTTTATTTTTTTTTTTGCAGCATCTTTCATTGCAAGATGGTTAAAGTGATCCCTGCTCATCACCAATATCTTTCTTTTTTATTTTTCTTTAAACAACCATCTGCATATATATTAATGGTTATATTAATGGTGCCATAATTTGGCAAAACCTTTGCCAAAAGACCGACAGATATCAATTACTTTGTTTCTCATCTGTTCCTGAATTTCTTTTGGGAACTTTTGGCCTTTGTTAGAAAGCTTCTATTTAAGCAGTTTCTTGATTTGACAGGTCTGGCAGTGATCAAGCCTGGGTGTGGCCAGTGAAACTGAACTCAGCTTTCCAAAATGTGATATACCACAGTTACTACATAATTTAACAAAGAAGGGCAATCACTTTTTCACATAGGGCCATGTTGGTTTGGATAGTTCTTTTTCTCTTAATAAATAAAATCACCACTTAAAAATGGCATTTTGTGTTTACTTGGGTTATCTTTGTATCATATTTAAGTCTGTTTGATGATCTGAAACATTTAAGTATGACACACACAAAAAAAACATTGCAAAGGGGGCAAGTATGTTTTCACTGCACTGTATATAAAATGTATGCACATACATGCACACGTTCATGTACATACACATAGATGCATTTTTACACATATATGTATATGCATACATACACACACCTACACACCTATAATAATGACACCAACGCCAACAATAATATCAATGGTCATAATAATAATAATAAGCCCAGCAATTACAACACCAATATTAAAAATTCAAACAATATCTGATAATTATTAGCATTATAATTACCATCAGCACCATCCCCAACACAGGCTGCCTGAGACCCCCCCCCCATGGGCATGTCTGCGCAGGTCACATTCCACCATAACGGGCCAGACCAGCCTGAGAGGCAGCTACGGCTCCAGGCCCACCAGCCCCCACATGGGCCGCACCCCAAAATTGCATCACAATGTCAGTCTGCAAGAGGCCTTTTTCTTGCCTCTTACACTGTTAGCTGTCAGTCAACATTTCGGACAGAGATTAAAGCATATTGACCAGCAGTGGCCCAGTGTCATGTCAATCAACATCAGAGTACCATATGATAACAACAATAGGGAGTGAAACAATGTGACTTCAAAACATCCAGCAACAGCAAAATGATCTGCACATCAGGGACCAAAAACACATGATCTCAGAAAACAGCCCAGTGGTTATATGTAAGAAAATCTAGTGTGGAATTACCACAACAAATAAAACATGCTTAGCAGTGATACATGACACAGATGAGAATAGGGAAGATGAAAGCCTATCTGTCTGCATCAAGGACAAAACAAAACAAAACTTGCATTAAAAGTGCGCTCTCCGGGATTCCTGGGATACAAAGTCATCTGTTAAATCCTTCCAAGTCAGCTGGCAGACTCTCTCTGTCCTCTCTCTTTCCTCTCTTTACAGCTCTCTTCTGAAACATCTTTTTGTTTTTGTACACTGTTGTTTTTGTCAGGTTTTTTTTTTTTTTTTTTTGTCATCTAGAGTAGGAATATTGCTTATCGGAGCTGAACACACCCAAAAGTACCAAGACTCAGTGTTTCAATGCAGTGTTATTTTGGAATTTCATGCTATTTAATAATCCTGTGAAAAATCTTTTTATTTATTATTTGTTTGTTTTTCTGTAAATAAATGAAAGTTGTCAGGTCAAACTTGGCTCATTGCACATTATTTTGCTCATTTAGGAAATAAACACTTGGCTAAGTTACAATCCTTTTTTATTCTTGTCTAGTAGATGTCAGGATGTACTGGTGTGCGTGGCTGATCTATAAATCACATTTATTTATACATTTCTCATGAAGGTCCCAGGTCTTCATGGCCATAAATGCACAAGCACATAGTTTACTCTACTGTAGTTGTTCCTGTAGGGTTTTGACCTCAGTGGTCAAATAATTAAACAACCAAAGATTATGTTTCAACAAAATCTCAAAGCACCAAAAATGTTATACAGTGAGACACGACTAACTTTTTACTTCTACTCATGTTGGACCTTGAATAAAACTTCAAAAAAGAAACACACTGAGGCGAGACTCAATGTCATGTAAGGAAGATAACTTTAATAGTGTAATTCGCACTCACTTATTTTGTTATCAGTCTGAGCAATGCTGTCACATTCCATGATTATGCCTTGCTAGTCATTGGTCGGGTTACAAAGAAATTAGTAATGGAGCGATCAGACACCTGATGTCGGTTTCATCATGTTCAAAGTCAAGGGTTTCACTCATGGATTAGTAATGAAAAGTGGAAATAAAAAAAATTTTGAATATGTAGCTTGAATTGTACTTTTGACTATGTTTTCTTTATCTTCCAGCTTTTAAGAATTGGTAAATATCACCATGGCAGCAGACTTTCAGTCGCTCTGCAGAACAAGTCCTTGGTGGTTTGCAGTTCTATAGGCTACAATTTTTTTTACTAACAAAGCAGGGATGACTTTTTTTTGCCACTTTGCCTCAGCTGAAAAAGTGTGAATTCTTGTAATCAAAAAGGAGTTTGAAGACTTAGCACAGTGACTGGTGTTCTAGGTTCAGATTAGATAAAATGTGGCGTGTATACACATTTATCCATTTATGTGGTTGATTTCTGTGCTTCTTGTGTATGTTTGCTGCAGTGACTCATAATAATCTCCTGCGTTAAAATGCTTCACTATCCCTTCAGATTTGAATATAAACCCAGCTCCTTCTTGGAGGATATTTCAGGCTGTCATAACAGTATTAGGGTGTTCAGGTTCTTCATGTCATTACAAAAAAAAAAACCTCTGCAATTGCCAAACTAAAGAAACTATGTTTTGATGTCTTCCAGTTAATATATTTTTAAGGTTCAAGGAAGAACTCTACTGTTCAAAAATATTTTTAAAAGGTTTGGTTCAAAAATGCCCTCACTAATCCATTCTTACAGTTGGCTTAATCTTAGATAACACTTTCATGGCCATTGTACCTTGTATGTTCTAAAAGAGAGAGCTGCAGACATGAGTCATACGATTATTGTTCTTTTTATATAAAGCCTTAGTCAGAAGGATCAGGCTGCCTCATATTTTCAGTATATTTCTTTTTCTTTGTATACACATGCGCAGTCTGAGAATGTGTTACATAATGGTAAATGACCTGAATGTACATTAATTTAACTATTTTTTACTTAAAGCGGCTAACCCTAACCCTTTAATTCAAAAAGAAAGATAGTTCAGAGAAAAATGTTTTATGAAAAAGTCAACACCCTTTTTTCACTTTTTAGTTGTTTTTTTTTTTTTACTTGAAGAGGCCTTCAATTCTTCAGGCATGGACTTGCACTATTATTGATTTTATTCTGAGGTTTCACTTTTGGTTGATTTGAAATAAAAGCCTTTAACTTATTTAAATGCATGGGACTGCTTTTATTTATGATAAAAGATATGGAATATGTTGGAATATTTCCTACATTTGAAGTTGAAATAAAAGTTTGTTACTTTTTTGAAGTACGTACTTTGGCTCGGACCTTCTACTTAGGCAAAAGGGACTTTTACACTACTTTTGAATTCTTTTGAATTCATTATTTGATTTTCCGTATACAATGCGATTTATCATGGAAATCTCGTGATTAATCGTGATTAAATTTTAAAAATTTTAAAAATTTAAAAAAAGATTTAAAAAATTTCCCAGCCCTAGTATGTATATATATGTACAGTTGTGTTCAAAATAATAGCAGTCTGTTCAAAAAATTGAGTAAAGCCCAAAATCTTTATAATGGTTTTTATTTCCATGCATTGGGAACACTGCACATTCTATTCTAAATCAAAAAAGAAAAAAACAGAAATTCTTTACTCACTTTACAGAAAATGAAGAAAAATGAACATTGGGCTGTTCAAAAAAATAGCAGTGTCTGCATTTTACTTTACAAACTCAAATATTTACCGTATAAACTGAAAAATATCCAGGATTCAGCATTCCTATGAATCACTAAACTAATATTTAGTTGTATAGCCACTGTTTCTGAGAACCGCTTCACATCTGTGTTGCATAGAGTCGACCAACTTCTGGTATCTGTGAACAGGTATAAAGGATAAGCAAGGCTTTTAACAAAGAAAGTTCGAAGAAAATCAAATAAGCCACCGCTGAAGGCCATTCTTCGAGTCAAGATGGCAATGGTGGTGGTCCAGCAAAATAATATTCAGTACTGAACAGGTCAGGTCATCACAATGCACATTAGAGAATCCGTAAGGCCTCATAAAAAAGATAATCTCCAGCAGACATGTCATGGCTTTGTGTGATATTCTACCCGGAATGGGCCGAGTCAGTTGTGGCAGTTTACAACCCAGAACCTATTGCACAGCTGGTTCTGTTGACAGATAGGATGCAATAGGTTTAGAACAGAATGAAAGTAGAAGTTTTTGTTTACACGTAACTGCTTAATTGTTATTAATTATGGATGTAATTGTAAACATTTTTTAATATTACTGGACCAGATGAGCTTGATGGAGTATACAGAAATCTATGGTAAGGCCTCAGACACTACTATATACACTGCTAATCCTGTAACTATGCCATGTTCCTGTAAAGTCTACCAAGATATTTTTGTGAACTAATCACACCATCCAATATGGCAACATAATTTCGCCGCTTCAGTGCACCTAATTCAAATGGATGGTTTGTTAACAGACTTGATGGTGATGGTGATCCATCCATTTGGATCAGGTGTGTTGTGGCAGGGAAACCCAGCCCTTAAGGACTGGAGATGAAGAGCCCTGCCCCACAGTAACCACCTCCCCCACCAGGTCAACAGCGGGCCCCTCAACATATATTTTTAGGAAGTTCTCAATGAACAACAGAGTACAAATGTATGAGATGTTCATTTGGTGTCTAAAGTCCCTAGATGCAAATTTGATGGGACACGATGAAATGTGTGAGAAGCAATCCCAATATATATAAAGACTCCGCCCCACAAACCAGCTCAGAATGACAGTCGGTCACCCACAAACACCCGTAGTTCTGACAGGAAAGGCAAAGGTTGGAGTGCAGAGTAAAATTCTGAGAAAAAAATGTAAAAAATCTGATTTTAATCTGAGAATTATGAAAAGAAAGTACAATACTGAAATAAGTACCCCCCCACACACACACATACACACCTCCCTCTCACTGTGGCTCTAATCTCCTTTCTCAGTCAGAAATATAGAGTGAAAAAAATATATATTTATGTTTTGCTAGCCATTTTGTCACAATTTGGATATGTTTTTTCTTCTCAACCAGATGTAGCTCCAGGTTAATTCATGTAGTTTTTGAGACGCATTGAAAAATCACTATGAATACATTCAATTACTGAGCAGTCAGGAGGACAAAAGAACAGAGGTTTTCTTACTGTTCTTGTGAGCCAGTGACAGACTGCATAATCTTTATTGTGCATCGCTGGATTTCCAGTGAGACACCTAAACTATAGCAGTTTTCTATCCACTCCAGTGTCACTGTACCCCAGGAAAATGCAGAAAGAAGATATAATTCACAGTGCTCAGATGAACTGGAGATAAATCTGATCATTTGTAAGGTGTCCACATACAGTCTGGATCTTTTGGTTTTATGAAGAGCAGATAGGAAGACACCAGGGATTTTCAGAAAAGTCTCAATGTGAGGGAATAGAGAAAATGTAACCAGCGAACTTGTCTCTATTAATAGATGGAACCAGAATAAGAGTTGCAAGGATTGACAGACAAAATAAAGAGATTAAATTGATGAGAGCTGAATGAAAATGCGACTGAAACCTGTTTACTTCAGTTCCTGTGAAGTAGTGTGGTAGAGCCTGACAGAGGCTGTTTTGGCAGCAGCGAGTTCAGCATGGGTGAAAAAGGGCAGTGAGCTGAGTTATGCTGTCCAAATGAATACTCCATCAGCCTCACTGAATCCCTGCTCTCCGTAGCGGACCGCCCTCTGAGGAACAAGCTGGAAGGGGTAGCTAGAGGCTGGAACTGTCCTTTTTATTGACCTCATCACACAGAAAGATAGGAAGACAGATGTAGAGGTGTGAGTGTGTTAGTGTATGTGTGCTCAAGTGTTTCTTCATGTCTCTGTGATGGTTAAGTGAGAGTGTTGGGTGATTTTTTTTTTTCCTGTTTTTTTTTTTGGGTTTCCTTATGCAGCAGGGCTGCATCCACTTTGTGTCTGAAGGTGCTGACAGCTCCTATTTTCCTTAGCTGAGCCCTTGAAGTGAAGGACACATACTAGGCAGAGGACATTTTACACATTACCTCTTCAGTGGTCTATCACTCTTGCTGTACACCTGCTGTATTTCTCAGTGCTTCTTCTTTTGATTTTGCTTGCATTGATAGATTGACTAATCTGAGTCCATGAAAAATCAATAGGACAGCTTTGAGTGCTCTTCACATAGATTTTGTTTTCCTCTTTTTTATGAACTGTAGGTTTGTTCTAGCAAGAAACGGAGGCCTTCATTCTTTGGGATTTTTTTTTCCTTCTGGTTAAAAAAAGAGCACTTCATTGCTATATATATCGAATCAAGTATAGTTGGTACACTCACTGGTCCCTTTATTAGGTACACCTTCTTGGTAGTGGGTTGGACTCCCTTTTGCTTTCATAACTGCCTTAATTTTTCATGGCATGGATTCAACAAGGCATTAAGCCTGATATATACTTGGACGTCAAGTCGTCTGCGTCACATACGCAGGCGACGCAGAGATGGCCCCCCACCCTACGCAGACACTCCGGTGCACCTACCCAAAATTATAGGTCGACGCAGACAGTGCCACATAGAGGAGAGAAAGGAGGCCTCTGATTGGTCAATTCTACATCCGCGTAGAAAAGAGCGCATCACTGAAGAAATGAGGAAGTACCCACATCTGTACGATTCTCGTTCTCCACACCACAAAGACAGCACATATTCTAGTAACTCATGGAGGGAGATTGAGATGAATGTGGGTCTGGATACGGCCGAGACGGTGAGGAAGTGGAAAAACGCAAGAGATAAGTTTAGTAAGTTTAGTTAGTTCGTGATAGTTCCTCTTGCGTTGTGGCGTGGAATATCAATAGCAGAGACCACGCTTCAAAATTAAGTATAAATCAAAAGTGACTGCGGCATCTCTGCGACAAGCTGACAGCGACACATTGCTGCGAGCGTATACGCGGCCCTTCAGAAACATTCCTCAGAGATTTTGGTCCATACTAACATGATAACATCACAGAGCTGCTGCAGATTTGTCGGCTGCTCATCCATGATGCAAGTCACCCGTTCCACCACATCTCAAACATTTTTAAACAACAGTGCTCCATTGGATTGAGATCTTGTGACTGTGGAGGTAATTGGAGTGAACTCATTGTCTTGTTCAGGAAACCATTGTGAGAGTTTTGTGACATGGTGCATTTTCAACTGGAAATAGCCATCAGAAGATGGATACTCGATGAAGGAATGAAGATGGTCAGCAGTAATACTCAGGTAGGCTGTTGCATTTAAACAATGCTTACTTGGTACTAAAGGTCCCAAAGTGTACCAAAAACAGATATCCGCCACAGCTTTCTAGAATAGCATTGCTCACAGTGGCAGCTTGCTGCTGTAACTACGTCAATTTTTTTTTCCTTTTTTTCCTAGCTTTGTGGATATTTTTGAGTTTTTCAACCCATTCTGCTTAACTGATAACATAGATTTTTTTTAAACTATTTTTCATTGTGGTTTGGATGCTGTGCAGCTTGAAGGACTTCTTTGCTTACTTTTCCATTTCTTACCACCTGAAGTGATGAGTAACCATGGCAATGAAGAGTTGTTTACAAGCAGGAGCAGCTGATCGAGATACCGAGAAGCCAAATTATACCCAGACTAAGACCCCAAACTGAGGAGATGCTGCAAATGCAGTACAGGAGCAAAGAGAAGAGAGAGAAAGAGGGGGTTTGAACCAGCTCTTCCCTCCATCGTAATGGGGAGCATAAGATCTCTTGCTAATGATATGGATGAGCTGGAAGCGTCGACGAAGACAAATCTGGAGTTTTGGCAATGCAGTTTAATTTGTTTCACCAAGATTTGGCTACAGGAGCATATTCCCGACTCCAGCGTATCTCTGCCTGGTTTTCAGATGATACAGGCAGATAGAGGTTTAAAGAGGAGTGGTTTTTTTTTTTTTTTTGTGTTTTTTTTTACAACAGATGGTGTAATCAAGGAACATGCTACTGTTAAACATTGCTTTTGTAACCCAGATATAGAACTGTTAAGCTGTGAGTTTCCGTCCTTAATATTTTTTACCGAGAGAGTTCACCAATGTTATTGTCATGGCAGTTTACGCTCCACCATCAGCTGGAGCTGATGCTGCGTGTGACATCATCAGCTCTGTTGTTGGTAAGCTACAGACACAACAATCCAGCTTGTTCCTAGCCGTGACTGGTGATTTCTGACACATCTCTCTCTCTCTCTCTCTCTCTCTCTGCCAATTTTCAATGTTTCAACTGTTTGTCAACTGCTCCACCAGAGAGAATAAAATGTTAGAATTGTTTTATGCAAGTGTTAGAGATGCATACAGCTCCTCTGTAAGACCTGCTCTCAGCAACGCAGACCATAACCTGGTCTGTCTCTCCTCCATCTACAATCCTATGGCCCAGAGGCAACCTGTGACCAAACTGTGAGGAGGTGGTCAAAGGAAGCTGAAGAAACTCTGTAGGGGGGTTTTAAAGCTTCAGACAGGGATGTACTCTGTGAACCACATGGCGATTACGTCAATGCCATGACTGAGTGTGTGACTGACTATATTAACTTCTGTGTGGACAACCCCAAAGCCACCAGAATAATGAGGTGCTTCCCTGGTAATAAACCCTAGATCTCGAGTAACCTGATCTCAACAAGAAAAAAAAGGGCCTTTAGGTAGGGAGATGGGGAATTATTGAGGTCAGTACAAAAACAACTGAAAGTCAAGATTAGAGACAACAAGGAGGAGTGCATGAGAAATCTGGAGAACAAGCTCAAGCAGAATAACATAAGAGATGCCTGGTCAGGGAGGAAGAAAATCACAGGCTTCAAGCAGAAGAGGGTCAGATGGATGGATGTCTGGACAGAGCCAATGAACTGAACTCATTCTTCAACAGGTTCGGTTTAGAGACAAGCTCAAGATCCTCCTCTCCTGCCCCCAGCCTAACAGATCTCCTTCCCTCCCTTGACCTACAGTTTTCCTGTTACAACTCAACCTGTTCTCATCTTTCTCCTCAGTCATGGATCTTGCTGCTGCTGCTCCATTGTAGTCTCCAACCACATCAAGAGATACTGACTAGCAATCTGCTGAAGAAACAGCTGGAGAGACAAGGCTGGTGGACCACTTTGTTCTGTGGTGTGGGAACAATCATCTCATCTTGGATGTGAATAAAACAATAATGAGGAGATGATTGTGGATTATAGGACCAGGGATAAGTCAAATGTTTCCTTCATGACAGAAGAATTGAAGGTGATGGAGGAGTACAAATAACTCTGTGTTCACCTGAACAGCGTACTGGACTGGAGTTGCAACACTGATGCTGTTTATAAGAAGGGACAGAGCAGACTTTACTATTTAAGGAAGCTTAGGTCCTTCAGAGTTTGCAGCAAGATGTTGCATATGTTTCATCTTCTTCTATAAGTTTGTTGTGGAGAGTTCAATGTCATCTGCAGACATCTGTTGGACGAGCAGCATCGGAGCCAGTGACTTAAATAAAATGAACACACTAATAAAGAAGGCCAGCTCTGTTCTGGAGCTGATGGTTCAAAGGAGGATACTTCAAAAAATGAAGAACATCATGGAAAACCCTGAACATCCTCCACACAACACATTGATTCAGCAAGAGTGTCTTCAGTCAGAGGCTTCTTCAGATCTGCTGTAACACACACTGCTACAGGAGATTCTGCCTGCCCACAGCTATAACCATCTAAAGTGAATCATTGAAGAGACTTAAATCGTGGCAGTTACTGCAGCAATTAATTTCCCTTCTGGGATCTGTAAAGTATTTTTGAATTGAATTGAATTGAATTGCCACCAGCCTCAATACAGGGAAGAATGGATCCATACTCAAGGATCTATCCTTATTTATGCCAAAATTGTGAGCCTATTATCTGGATGGCGCAGATGAAATCGAGACTCATCAGACAAGACAACGTTTTTCCAATCTTCTGTTGTCAAATTTTGGTGATCCTTTGCGCATTGCAGCCTCAGTTTCCTGCTCTCAGCTGACAGGAGTGGTACCCGGTGTGGTCAGCAAGTCTTCTTAACCATTTGTCATCATGCCTGAATGCATTGAGTGTGGTCTGCTGCAGCCGATCTACTTCAAAGTTCGACATATTGTGCGTTCAGAGGTGGTTGACCTTGGTTGTAACAAGCGGTTATTTGAATGACTGTTGTCTTTCATCTAAAACCAGTCTGCCCATTCTCCTCTCACCTCCGACATCCACACAGCTGCCACTCACTGGATATTTTCTCTTTTTCAGACCAGTCTCTGTAAACCCTAGAGATGGTAGTGTGTGAAAATACCAACTGATCAGCAGTTTCTGAAATACTCAGACCAGCCCGTTTGGCACCAACAACCATGCCTCATTGTGTCACTTCAATTCCCTTTCTTCTCTATTTTGATGCTGGGTTTGAATTTCAGCAAGTGATCTCGACCATGTCATCATGCCTAAATGCACTGAGTTGCTGCCATGTGATTGCCTAATTAGCTATTAGTGTTAACAAGCATATGAACAGGTGTAACTAATAATGGTGGCCAGTGATTGAATAAGCTATTCACCTCAGTTCAAAATAGAATGCATTCATTCATTTATTTATTTATTGGTATTTATTCATTTCTATATTAATCAAAGTAACATTCTATCTTCATGAATAAACCAAATCTTAACTCACGTTGCATTGGTGCAGCCCAGCCCTTTTGAATACTAAACACTGTAACATACTTAGTATTCCACAAGATTTCTTGTGGCAGTGAAGTGTTTTAATTTTTTAACTTACTCCAGAGCATTTTTTCCTCCTCATTTACATAAAGCCATACTTCATTGCCCTAGCTCTTTGTTGGATGCACTTACTGTGGTGGCACTTTTTTTTTTCCTCATTGCCTCTGTACATCCAGGGAGTACTGATCCCATTCATCTGTTCAGAATGTCTGTTTGCTCTACCCCTCTCCTATCAGCTAGAAAATTAACCCGTGGTGGTCTCAGTTCGTTCTTTCCATTGCATTTGTTTTCATGTATTGTAGCATCTTCTCTGCTTTTGCCCATGGCAACAGAAAAAGGTCTTTATGGCCTCAGATTTTGTAAAAATTCTGTTTACCAGTGAATGTGTGAAGGTTTTATCTCTCATCCTCCCTTTTCTATGCCTTTTCTTTTGCTTTCCACCCCTTTCTCCTGCTCAGTAAATGGTAACGACAACATTTCATGAAGTGATGGCTAGTATCTTTTGTCCTTGAGTTTGTTTGACTACTGCTGTGTAACAGCAGAGCAGGTTAATGATATGGTTACTAATTTTACCAACACCGGAAGAAAACATTTACAGCAAGACTACACAATTCTTTCCTAACTTCCTGAATGTTGAACTCTGATGGCATATAATCAACCCTTAGCTGTGAACTAATTTGGCTTGTATATTACTCACGAATGGATTTGAGATACAAAAAATCAGTTCTGTGGATTAGATCTCAAGTGATCAGAAATATTTAATGTTTCTCTTTCTCTGTGTCACTCTCTTTTGCTCTCTCCCTTTCTGTCACTCACATCCAGAGGCACACACATACTCACACACACACAGATCTGCTTTATCTCCCTTGAACTTCCATAGTTTAGAATATTTTGTGGGTGTTTCTTACTTTGAGCACCAGTGTTCTTGTGAGTAGGGGGTGCTAGCTGGATCTCTGAGCCTCTCTTAACAAGGCTTGGCTGAGTGATGATCCAGCGCTGCCTCTTGCTCTTTGCACGCGCCTGTGTGTGTGTGTGTGCGCGTGTGTACATGCGTGTGTATGTTTTATGTTTGATTTTTGATAGAGCACCTTTCCCTGCTCTGTCTTATCTTTTCTCTGAAAAGTCACACCACAATGATAAGCTACCTTAGGAATTGTACTTTTTTTCCTCTACATTTTCTCAGTCTGAAGCAAAGGGCTGGCTATCTAATTTGCTGGCCTAATCTCACCTAAGCCTTCTGCAGGAGATGCTAGATTCACCATCTTTATTCAGGTGTAGAATCCCAGAGGGTGATACCATCATTGATAAGGATTTTAAAGTACTAGTCATTTACAGAGCCAGAATATGAATAAATTCAGTTTTATGATAGAAGCAGTTAAAGGTCAGTCATCAGTGGAGACTCTGTATATCTTCTGGTGACACATGCATTTTATAGTCATTAGTTTTCTATCTTCTCCACTCACCTGTTCTCCTGTGATATATTTTGTTTTTCTGTCTCGTTTCCATTTCCCTCCTGTCTTTCAAATTCTACTTGTACCCTACTCTCTCTGAATAGGGATAGGTTTAGATGGACACATCGTGATTTAGCATCTCTTTACCTTGAAGGCCTCTTTTCTCTTCCCACAACCGCTTATATAACTCCTCTTCATTTTGATTGAAGAACACATCTTCAATGGCCCGTATCAGTTGAGGCCTTTCATGCCAACTCTGTGTCATTACTTGGAAACTACTGCAAGGATATTCTTCACAGGCCCTTTTTTCCTTTTGTCTTGTTTTTTGTTTTTTTGTTTTTTTGTTTGTTTTGTTTTGTTTTTTAGACATTTACTTTTCAGTCACATGACCAGTTTTTGGGGCACAACTTTCCCTAAGTCTTCTGATCTAGTGAATAGATTTAGAGATGCGTTGGAAACAAATAATTACCCTTAATTTGAAAACACCCAATTAGCCTCTCGTTCAGAGTAAAATAATGAGCTACTCATACTAAGCAGAACCCCAGAGCTGTAGATGTAATTAGTCCAAAAGATGGCAGCCTGGTGGCTCTGTGGATGCCAAAAACTTTTTTTCCTAACAGCAATATGGAAAACATTACATATACTAACACACAAGATCACATTTTCTGTCTGCAAAGCATAAACCACAATTTTAGGAAAGCTTCAATTTCTCTTTGTGTGTTTCTGTGTGTGCGGCGTGTGTGTGTGTGTGTGTGGGAGAGACAGACTGGGATTCATGTGTGTCTTGTATGAATAAGCATAAAAGGAACAGCAACATACATAAAAGGAGAAGTAAAAGAGGAGAAAGGCCTGGCAACTTGTGAGGCAATCAATGAGCTCTGCCGTGCCTCTCAAATGTTTATTTTATATGTACAACAGCAGCTGCTTCAGAGTGCCTTACCACAGAATGAAGGCACAGAAGACCATTGTGTGTTTCACATACATTAGTGTGGCTTCTGAGCCATTGCCCATCAAGGTTAGTCAAGTGCTGTAATGTATCAGTGTGTTCAATATGTGCAGTGAATGCCCCTTTTAGTTATCTCTCTACTACTGTGGACTTTCACCAACCCTACAGGGGTACATTTACTGCTGAAATCTGTCACTATAAATATCAGGATGCTAGGTCTTGTTGGACATTTAATATTTGTAATCACTCTGCTTGCTGAATGTGCACAAACATACAGAGATCGTGTTGGATACAATACCCACTACTTAAATATTTTAAAGGCAAGTCTCCCTCTAGAATTTGTTTAACAAGACACATTTTGATTTAACTTTGTCCATTGCCTAATAACAGTTTTCCTAAAGCTGCAGGCTGTCTGACACAAAGCAAATTTCACACACATTTCCTGACAATTTCTTCAATTAGTTTTCTTCTTAGTGGCTTGGCAAAAGTAGAAAGAAAAGTCCTTCCTTTGATTTACTTTGCAATATTGGAAAGGTGGCTTAAAACAGTCATGTAAAATATTTTAAGGCATTATTAATCAGAACGTTTAAAAAAAAAAGAAAATTGAGGTTGAGGTGTACCTGATGTATTAACCTCATTTTAACTCTGTGCCAGGTTTTAAAAAGTTAATACAGCTTCACATTAACAGCATCACAGGACATATTACACCATTCCTCCTCTTTTACTTCTCCTTTTATGTATGCTATAGCTAGTAGCAAAAAGAAACAAGAGGGAATTACTTTATATACCTACATACATATGCGTGTGTGCGTGTGCGTGTGTGTGTGTTTGTATACAATATATACAGCGGAGAAAATAAGTATTGAACATTTCAACATTTCTCAAAAAATCATAGCATCTAATCGAGCTATTGACATGAAATTTTCACCAGATGTCGGCATCAACCTAAGCACACATACAAAGAAATCCAAACATTTATGTCCATAAATTAAGTTATGTGTAATAAAGTGAAATGGCACAGGGAATAAGTATTGAACACACTTACTGAAATTTATTTAATACTTAGTTCCAAAACCTTTGTTGGTGATTACAGCCTCAAGACGCCTCCTGTATGGAGAAACCAGTCGAATACATTGCTCAGGTGTGATTTTGGCCCATTCATCCACACAAAGTGCCTTTAAAATCTTCAAGGTTCCGGGGGTCTCTTCTGTGAACCCGGATCTTCAGTTCTTTCCAAAGATTTTCAATTGGATTCAAGTCTGGTGATTGACTGGGCCATTCTAGCTGCTTTATTTTCTTTTTCTTCAACCAGTTGAGTGTTGCATTGGCCGTGTGCTTGGGATCGTTGTCTTGCTGAAAGATCCACCCTCTTTTCATCTTCAGCAGCCTGGCAGATGACAGCAGATTCTGATCAAGAATGTCTCGATACTTTTCTCCAGTCATTATTCCTTCAATGATATGAAGTCTACCAGTACCACATGCTGAAAAACAGCCCCACGCCATGATGCTCCCACCTCCAAACTTGACTGTTGGTATGGTGTTTTGGGGGGGATGTGCGGTGCCATTTTTCCTCCAAACATGTTGTGTCTTATGACATCCGAAGAGTTCAATATCGGTCTCATCTGACCAGAGTATGTTCTCCCAGAATGTCATGGGTTTATCCAAATGTTGTGTCGCAAACTCCAAACGAGCTTCAACATGCTGCTTCTTCAAAAATGGAGTCTTGCGTGGTGTGCGTGCATGGAGGCCATGGCGGTTGAGTGCATTATTATTGTTTTCTTTGAAACAATGGTACCTGCTGATTCCAGGTCTTTCTGAAGCTCTCCATGAGTGGTCCTGGGCTGTTGGAGAACCCTTCTGATGATTGTTTTGACTCCTCTGTCTAAAATCTTGTGAGGAGCACCTGGCCGTGGCTGGTTTATGGTAATGTCGTGTTCTTTCCACTTCCGGATGATGGCCCCAATGGTACTCACTGGAACTTTCAGAAGTTTAGAAATGCACCTGTAAGCAATGCCTTCAGTGTGTTTTGCAACAATAAGGTTGCGTAGGTCTTTGGACAGCTCTTTGCTTTTACCCATCATGCAATGCTTCTTGTCTAACACCTTGCTGGTGAGAAACCTTTTTAAAAGGCATCAATCAGGACTAAACCAGCTGATATTACTTTGCACTAATAGGGGACAGGTTAACTTTCTGAATACTGACAAACTCCAGCTGCTTTCTTGGCTTTCCAGACCTTTTTACCCCTCCTTTTCTTCATGTGTTCAATACTTATTCCCTCTGCCATTTCACTTTATTACACATAAATTTTTATGGACATGAATGTTTGGATTTCTTTGTATTTGTGCATTACTTGGGTTGATGCCGACATCTGGTGAAAATTTCATGTCAAAAGCTCGATTAGAAATATGTTTTTTGAGAGAAATGTTGACGTGTTCAATACTTATTTTCCCCGCTGTATATATATATATTAGAGGTGCAACGGTACAGGTGGGTCACGGTATGGTCCGTACCTCGGTTTTTGTGTCACGGTTTCGGTATGGATTCAGTACAGTTTCGATATGTGTTTTGGGCATAAAGTGACAATTCATTTCTCTGAAATGATTTACAGTGGTACCTCTACTTCCGAAATTAATTGGTTCTGGAAGTAGTTTCATAACCTGAAAATTTCTTAGGTAGAGACACGTTTTCCATGTAAATGCCCTAATCCGTTCCAAGCCCCCCAAAATTTGAATATGAATTTTTTGTAAATTATAAATACATAAAATGACATAAAAACCTGTAAGAAATACATGTTAGAACTAGAAAAGCACTTGGAGGACGCAGACCTCCACCAAGCGCAACAATTATCGAAAATTTGAAAGTGATCCATAATCCAGGATTTCTTTCGGATCACACCCAAAATGAAATCAGTTCTTCCTTTTCACATTTCCGACGATGCCGAAAAATTTAATCAAAATCCAACCATAACTTTTTGGGTTATCTTGAACACAGACAAACAGACAGATAATGAAAATGATTGGAACTTAAATCCTGCGGGACATAAAAGTGTATTGTCCCGTGCAGTTCGTACCGAACGGTCCGGAATTTTACCGAGTACCGTTGCATCCCTAACAACCATGTTGAAAGACACATCCCATGGTTGTGAAAAGATGTTAGTCTGTTTGAGAAGGGTCAAATCATTGGCTTGCATCAAGCAGAGAAAACATCTAAGGAGATTGCAAAAACTACCAAAATTGGGTTAAGAACTGTCCGATGCATTATTAAAAACTAGAAGGATAGTGGGAACCCATCGTCTTTGAGGAGGAAATGTGGCCAGAAAAAAAATCCTCAATGATCGTGATTGGCGATTACTTAAACGTTTGGTGAGATCAAATTGAAGAAAAACAATAGTAGAACGGAAGGGGAACTCAAGGGACTGGGTCTGAACAGCTGTGTAGCCTTAAGAAAATGAATAATCAGTGAGACTAACTGGAAAAAAGGCTTCAATTTGCCATGGAGCATAAAGATTGGACTCTGGAGCAATGGAAGAAGGTCATGTGGTCTGATGAGTCCAGATTTACCTGTTCCAGAGTGATGGGCATCAGGGTAAGAAGAGAGGCAGATGAAGTGATGCTCCCATCATGCCTAGTGCCTACTGTACCAGCCTGTGGGGGCAGTGTTATGATCTGGGGTTGCTGCAGTTGGTCAGGTCCAGGTTCAGCAACAGTATGTGCTCAAAGAATGAGGTCAGCTGACTACCTGAATATACTGAATAACCAGGTTATTCCATCAATGGATCTTTTTCTTCCCTGATGGCATGGGCATATTCCAAGATGACAATGCCAGGATTCATCGGGCTCAGATTGTGAAAGACTGGTTCAGGAGCATGAGACATAATTTTCACACATGGATTGGCCACCACAGAATCCAGACCTTAACCTCTTTGAGAATCTTTGGGATGTGCTGGAGAAGGCTTTGCTCAGGGGTCAGACTCTACCATCATCAATGCAAGATCTTGGTGAAAAATTAATGCAACACACTGTGTTTGTATATGTGTGTGTGTGTGTAGGTGTGTGTGTATGTGTGTACATATGTTTGTATGTATGTATGTATGTGTCAAGTATATTTAAGCCTATCTGTCAGTCAGTTACAGCTCAGCTGAAAATGAGTCATGTAATGATCCTAAGCACACCAGCAATTAATTTTTGGAAATCTGATTAAATCTGATTAAATGCTGGGGCGATACCATGTGAGAGATGTGCATAAACAAATGACCACAATCTTCAAATAAGCTAAAGTAATGTTGTACAGAAGAGTGTGGCAAATTCCCTGCATGAAATTGTGCGAAATGGATTCTCACCATTATTTCTATAATGTTTTAGGGTTATGTTTTTTTTTCTGCATATCATTGCTCATATTCTTGGCCTAATGTCTGCATTTTTTTCTTTGGCATATGTGTCTTGTTTTCTCTCCCCAAAAGCCGGTCAAGGACGATTTCTACCTTTCTTAAGGCTATAGAGAGTTTCTACCTTCACTTTCCTTCACCACTCCAAGCATGTTCAGAATGGAGACTTGAATAGGGCCTTTCCATGTATTGCAGTGTAAGGGGGCAGAGCTCCCATTCCTCTGGGATGTAGCAGTCATGCGCCCCTCTGCACGATCACTGCCTCCACTTATTCCAGACACAGTAGACAGGATCACCACTCATCTCCCAGTCAGTGTGGATCTGTTCCTTGCTGAACTGATTTGAACATACACTGGAATTCATTTTGAGGTTCAGCATGTCAATATTCTTCCCTGTTTTGTCCTTACCCCTGTGATAAACCAGTACCTTCTGAGTTGGTGGAAATTCACATACTCGCTTTCAAAACCGGAAGTTTGCTAGCTCTGATACTGCTCCCCCAGCTTTACTTCACATGAGATTGCAATCTCCAGAACAAATTTATATAATATATGCAACATCTGACAGCAAACATTGAAGATTCTAAGCTTTCTCAAAAAGTAAAGTCTACTCTGTCCCCTCTTGTAGACAGCAAGAAGGGACAGAGCCGATATAATTTTTAAAGTTTTAATGAACCGGTTTGAACTGGAATGAATTGGACAATAAATAAAATGTAATGAATTAATTAAATTCAAATCAAAACCCCAGAGAGGCTTTTGTTTGGGGCCACCTGAGCAAGCAAACAAGCACCTTCCATGATCCACTGCAGTTTGTTTATCGTTGTGGGGTTAACGGCATCTGCTTCAACAAACCAACAGTCATCTGAAAAAAGCAGGCAGCACTGTGGGGATCACGTTCTTCGATTTCTCAAGTGCGTTTACACAATTCACCCTCCTGTACTATGCAAGAAACTCCAGAAGACAAAGGTGAATGTCTCCACAATCACCTGGATTACTGACTACCTGACAAACAGATCACAGTTTGGGAGACTGAAGGGTTATGTGTCTGACTGGGTTGTCAGCAGCCAAGAGAACCACAGGGGACTGTACTCTCACCATTCCTCTTCATTCTGTACACCTCAGACTTCCAAAACAAGTCAGAGTCCTGTCATCTGCAGAAATAGTCAGATGACAGGTGCATCAGTGATGGACAGGTGACTGAGTACAGAGAGCTGCTGGACCACTTTGTGATATGGTGTGGGAACAATCGTCTCATCTTGAATGTGAACAAGACAATGAAAATGATTGTGGATTTTAGGATGAACAGGAATAAATCAAGCTGTATTTCTGTCATGGGAGAAGAAGTGAAGGTGATGGAGTATAAATACCTTAGTATTCACCTCGACAACAAACAGGACTGGAGATAAAACACTGATGCTGTTTATAATAAAGGACAGAGCAGAGACTTTAAGAATGCAATCTCATCTGCAGTCATCTGTTCGGGGAGCAGTATCAGAGTGAGAAAAAACTGAACAAACTGATAAAGAAGGCTGGCTCTGTTTCAGGGACTGTTCTGCAGCCTCTAGAGCTCATTGTGCAAAGGACACTTCATAAAATGAAAAACATGTTTGGCAACACTGGACACCCGCTACACCAATGATTCTCTTCTCAACTGGTGGGTCGTGACACAAAAGTGGGTCATAGACCCGTTTTCAGCCTTTGCCTGTCCAAAAAAAAAAAAAAAAAAACATTTAGGAGACTAAATGGGAATATTTTCCTCTGTAGCATCGGAATCTGTTTTGAGCTCATTTTGACGGTTTACCGTCATACTGTGATATGTCAAGTTCAAACTGCACCATCTTTTAATTGATTAAATTTCAGAAATTGAAAATGTTCCTCGTTTTGGGTCTCTGCTGGTTATTCGCAGGTGAAAGTGGGTCTGAAAGCCAGACCAATTGAGAACCACTGCTCTACACAAAACAGTGATTCAACAACAAAGAGTCTTCAGTCAGAGGCTTCTTTGGATCTACTGCAACACAGACCACAACAGGAAATTCTTCCTGCCCACAACTGTAACCATCTATAATGATTTTTGACAAAAGGCCTGTCCTACTTAGCCAAAACTGACTTAACACATGTGGCTGAAGGTCACTTTAGACCACCATAAACACCATAGAATGCACCAGAACAGTACACGGTAGAAGCTGGGATGTGAGGAAACTGCCATCATCTGACTTTTAGTCACCTTTAAGTCTGAACAACCATTCTTGTTAATAATGGCAGCAGATTGCTTGAATTCTCTGGAGGGGTATTAAAAGATTCTGTGGAGCTTCTTGCAATAAACAGTGTCTTTTAACTTCCACTGCCCAACAGAGGTAAGTAGAAAAAAACATGATGGGTATAGGACTGCCAGAGAAGATTCAAAGGAAAACCAGTGATGTGGTGAGTGGGTAGTGCAACTGGTTGAAGTCTCGTTACATAGCTCTCAGACTGACAGAAAGCTTGTGATAAGCGATAGTAATGTCGGTTGCATTCAAACGTAGCTCCCACATCTATTTGAATTACACAAGTGGACACTCATGTAAGTTCAAAGTTGTCCAAAGCTTGAAACACTTGAAATTCACATCAGATTTAACCCAGTTTAGGCAAATCTCATCTTATAAATAATGGAATTGTAAATTTGATTTCTTCGTTTGGCGACACAGAAGGTGCCAACCAGAGCAACACTTCTGTAATAGTTATGGAATATTTTTCCATGTAAAATGTGAGTGGGTGCTTGTCATCCATGTCTGCAAATTCACAGATTTGCTGAGGGAAAGTCTTCAATGATGTCCCCGATATGAAGGCTGTTGTTGCATTTGGGTATTCAGGCAGTCTTATAATGCCTTTGATTAAACTTTTCCACAGCTTGGCATTTCAGAGTATACTTTTGAGTAGATATCTTGAAAATGTGTTCTAAAAGCAAGCCTTTTTGATATTTCAGACTGAGAAAATATAGGAGCCTGGTGTGGTTTTGACCTTTTGATTCTGCCAGCCTCTTCTCTAAGCCCCTGTATGCCCCCTTAACCAAATGCAATGCTGGAGACACCTGCTGCAGCAGGAACTTCATGATGCATCACATCATGCAGGATATAGTCATAAAGAAATCCAGGAAAGTAATTGATGTCAAAATGAGTGATGGGTATAAACTTAGATGTTGCTCAGTTTAGTAGCTTGTAGCTGAAGATTGCAGATTGATCCCCAGGCTGTTACAGGCCATAATGTCTGTGGGCAGGACAATAAACCCCACACTGGCCCAACACTGAGCAGCTGGGGCAATGGTGCCCTGAGCCCAGGTAAACTGGGAGGGCTGTGTCAGGAGAAGCATTCGGCTTAAAACCTATACTAAATCAATACGCAGAATATAATGATCCACTGTGGCAATGCTACAAATGCCAAAAGAAGTTGTTTTTAGCCATTTTTTAGCCATTATTGCATTACCTGTTTTATGTAAAGCACCTTGAATTGTCTTGTGCACGAAATGTGCTATACAAATAAACCTGCCTTGCCTTGCCTTAGATTTGATGATACATTTTGAACCATGTGAGCATTTGCCCTCAGACATGTTGTGTGTATCTGTCTTGTATTGCCACAGAACCGCCCTTCCATAACTCTGATATGTAAACCTTATTTTGTGTAGGATCTGCAGCACAACCTTTACCAGCCAACTTTAAACTATTGAATCAGCCTGTTGTACCAACATTTTCACCCAGTCCAAAGGCTTACATTCTTGTACAGTTACACCTTGAACTGGTAGACCATTAACAGTCTGTGATCAGTGTAGACAAAAGAAGATTATTCCGCTATATGTGCTATGTCTAATGAATATGTTACTTTAACTGATATTGCATCTATTTTTATGAACTTAACTGAACTATAAACACATAAACCTCAAAGGACTGCATAATGAATCTCATATTCTGTATTGTAATTCTGTAATTCTCTGAATTTGCATCCATTCTGTTGTTTTATTTTATTTATTTATTCATTTATTTATTTATTTATTTTTAAGTTTATTTGTTCAGGGACAATGCACATTGATGAACATTTCTGTAAATGTGCCAGTTTATAGCTGATTAGCTAATTTTCAACTGCAGTCCCTGGGCTGGATGTTAATTGCCTAGTGTAAAAACCAGAGGGGAACCCTCAGGGCCTTCTACGCCTTCAGAGAAGGCCTTAAAAAATCAAAAAATATGAGTATCAAATTATACATATATATATATATATATATATATATATATATATATATATATATAATTTAATTTAATTTAATACAATATATTTAATAAATTTTTTCTCATTTATGTTCTAAAGTTAAGTTTACTGTCAAGTTTACATCAGCAATGAAAGGGTTACTGTCCTGAAACATGTTATCCAATCATAATCGTCTGTCTTCATCAATGTCCGGTTAGCTGGCTCATTAATTGGTTAGGACTTCATGAATCCCGGGGAAGGCCAAGCTATGTGTTTTGGTTTGGAGAGTGATGGGAAAATTGACCAATCACGATTTGATTTTAAGTGGGCGGGACAAAAAAAAAAGCTCGTAGGCCTTCATGAAGTCCAAACAGCGGGCAGATTGTTTTGGAGCTCAATTCAAAGGACAAACTTTATGACGCTGCCATCGCCCAGTTCACAAAGAAAGACAGATGAATGGATTTCATTTTCATGTAAGGTAGGCCTATGTTACAAGCCACCTTGATTATTATTTTGAGTGATTAAATCGGGCCAAGTGGACATTCAGTTATTTGTATTTATTGCGGAGGTTGTCTGTAAAATTTCCAGTGGAATTTGTGCCTTTAATTCCTTTGCCTTTAATTCAATATGTAAACTTATCAAACTTATCAGCAGTGTGTGGTTGGACTTTTTGTTTTTTAGAAGGGTCCCCCCCCCCCCCCCCCACATACACACACAGAAGGTGTAGTGGAATCTATGAAAATTGTGACTTTTGACATCAGTATTCATTGTGCCATGCTTTATTGCGCATGAAGAGGTATTTGCACTTCAATCGAACTAAAAAAAAATCTTTGTATTACCAGCTTTGTGTAACTTTTGCTATATTGTGCATTTGAAGTTGTTTAGTTTGAGGATGCTCATAAATTTATTTTATCAATGTGTGTATGGCTTGTTGTGCGCCGTGTTTTATAGCGCTGTCTGTGGCGAAGAAATGAGCCTCGGTGTCGATGTTGGTGTCAGCAGTGTTATGGGGGTGACGTTCTGGGTGACCTCATTTTATATTTCCAGATTTTGGCTTATGTTTATTTAATGTTGCCTAAATAGTCTCCAGTTTTATGAAGTTACTGTTGAGAAAGTTTCTTGTTGCGGAGAATGTTATGTTATGGTCTATTTGTTTACATCCTTGTCATCGTTAATTCAAGGATTGCAGTTGTTAAACGCTTTGAATTCATCGTACTGTTTCTTTTTTCCGTGATGATTTCTCTTCTCGGCAGTGAGGGCTGAGGTGAAGGCCCAGCTGTAGTGCTCACGGTTCGCCACTGGTAAAAACATACAAGTACATATAACACAATAATACAATTACAAAATACATAATTTCAAATTTACATTTCCAAGGATTTACTTATCCAGGATTCAATTAGACTTCCATAAAAGACCTGCTATTAGCTTTTGTTAGCTTTTTCTTACTGTGAACATAAAATGTCATTAAGTATATTTACTGGAACATGGCATTCCAGATGATGTTGACATGTCTTAAAAACAGAAATAATATGCCATGTTTGCTCTCTGTTCTATTACAAAGCTTATCAGACAGGAGAAGAACACTGCAAGTATCTAATTTTAGTATGCACATGAAGTTATGCATGCATAGAATAGTCTTGGTTTTAGTATGTAGAATTAACTCTATTCCCATTCTGTTTATCACTATTTAAAACTACACCTAAATATGCATCGCCTTTAAAACTAAATAAGGAATTCAGCTAACTCATTTCGGTATGATTTCAGAAAATTTGTAACAATTTTTTTTAAAGCATTTTGAAATAATATTAACTGGTTACAACTTAGCTTTTAAGCTACTACTCTGGGGACTTCTGTCACCGTTTTATGGCGAATATTTTTAATTTATGGCAGTTACCAATAATAGATACAATTGTTTGTTTGAATGTTTTTAGTGGTTATTTACAAAAGATCTATCAAAGATTTACCTCAAAACTAAATACTTGTAGATAGAAAATTAAAGTGGGAGCAAACCAGATAAAGTATGAGGTAGCAACTTCTGGCAGTGTCCAGTGAGGAGTGTAAAGGGCAGCATGGCTCTAATGCAGACTCAGAGTATAGTGGCAGGGTGACTAATGACCTACAGTGCTTTCAATTATCACTGACACACATGCGGCAAAAAACACACACACATGTACACAAACCTCATATGATTCACTCTAGTTCAAGCTTTGGAGAAGCATGACTCAGCTGTAGCTTTCTCTCTCTATCTCAATTTCCCCAAGACCTGTAGACTCTAGTTCTAAATGAGGACATCAGCACTCTGGGAAATGGGTTTGTCCCACAGAAAAGCTACCCCGGTGCAGCGCAAATTAGGTCTCTGCCTAGCCACAATCAGTGTGAAAGTGGGTCTCATTAACTCCTGAGGTCATATCTTTCATCACGCCTCAGTCTTATCATGCAGAGGCTATTTCCTTTTTTTTTTTTTTTTTGCTTTGATGTTTTTTTATGAAGCAGGGTGTCTGTAAGGCCATTGTCTGATTGTCTAATTCAGTAATTAAGTCTAAACGTTAATGTCAGTAAAAAAACGTGGGAGAACAGTTTTTTTTCAAAGGCCACTGTCCCTGTATACTGCAATATGCGGTCACCTTTCTATTCAGTTTTAATTACATTACTCAAAATAATGCATCTGCTTGCGTAGTTTCAGTGGCTGTGATGTTATAGACATAATTCAAAACATAAAACCTATTAAACCCATATAGGCTTAAACTCCAAAAAATCTTTTCATCTTCATTTTACTTTTATTCATATTTCACTCATATTTTAATGAATTTACCTTTTCACTTTTGCAAAGCCTTTCTCTCACAAACGCAACTTCATTTATCTTCTCGACCCATAATTCTGTGCTTTTTTATCTTTTTGAGTATAATTGTGTACTTTTTGAAATGGTTAAATATTAAAACCGTATCCTAACTTGGTTCATGTAAAAATGATCAGCAGCAAGTGATTAAGCATCAGCTCTCAACTACATATATTGGACAAATGATATCAAATTGGCTTGCATTAGTATCGCAGCTTTGCATCAGTGCTGCCAGGCGAGACCTCCGAGCTCGAGCCTCCAGTCTGGTCAGCTCTCAGACAGCCTGCCTGCAGAATCAGCCTGTAGCCCCAGGAGACCCTTCCATCCTGCTGCGTCTGCTCTTCTTGCTTCTCACACACATCCATCCTGCCTGGTCCGACTGTCAAACCCTGGGTCCCCTCCGACCCCCCCCTCCCAGATTCCCTCCCTCGTTCCCCCTCCACCTCTCCCCCTTCTCTTTCTCTGCTCGACTGGGCTTGTGAAGGTGAGCCGGTCCCCAGTGGCACTAATGTACAGATTGCAATGCTTCCTACTCAAATGGAGGCTGTTCTCTTGTGAATACGCCCATTTAAAGGGTGGTCAGGTTGTTCCTCATTTTCCTCTTGCTTCACTTTTTGTCTAGTTATATTTCTATGTTACACCACACTTCTGGATCTTCCAATTAATTAGTAACCAGCTTTCTCCCTGGTCAGCTGTCCTTGACACAACTAGGTGCAGCTCAGGCTGCTCAGTTGGTTGCTTAATAGCAAGGCTAATGAAGAGTAAGAGCCTCCTGAGGGTTTCAGGCTAGTTTGATGACAGCTGTCACCTAATCACTTGCAAAAGCTCTTTCATGAGCAAAATGTGAGAATCAGCATTAACAACAACTCGAGGAATGTTTCAGGATAGCTTTGTTCTTAATGTCCTTCTGAGGGATATTTCTAATTATTTTTAATAAATGCTATCCATCTGCAGTTCTGTCATGTAACTTTAGGGTATAGCAGTCCAATATAGGCTACTTCTAAGTTTTTTCCTATCTATAGAGAGCTGAAGTCAGTGGCATGCCCAGGAAATGTTTAGTGAAGTGGCCAAAATGGGACACAGAGCTAGTGAGAGGTGGCCAGAGCTGAAAGAACCTGGATGAGTGGCGCATGATCAAAATGTGTAAATAATTCATAGTTTTGTTTCATCTTAATTTGATTTAATAATACTATTTATCTATTTATATGCACTAAAGCTATTTACATTCTCTTGATTGTTTTACTTGGTGCTTAATAATCGTTCTGACATTTTTAGAAAACAGCATCAAAGATGCCATTCAACAAACAAGATTCCACATGCTTTTTCACTGAGGAGATTATTTATCTTGTCATGGTGCTTTCGCATGTTCTGTTGGAAAAACTGGTTGTATGTTTATCCATCTAAAAAGAGACTGATGACTTGTGATTGAGTTTGTCTATCTTCAATGCTAAGCGTCAGTGCCATGTTGCTCAGTAACATAGTTGTGTGCAATTGAGTATTGATCAGTTCAACGGCAGAGAAGTTACAATCACAAACCACAGCAGGGCTATGGTTATCTTAACTCAGACAAAGAAATGTGTGTCTTTATTAGACTCAAGGAACACTGTAAATTCAAGGATGCATTATAATATGTGCTTTCCACTTTGCTGTTTTCTTTGAAAAAGCCTCTTATGTTTGGCTGGAGTTTATGACTGTAATCTTAAAAAACATTTGCATAAATCCACCTGTCAAAGGAAACTTATACCTTTTAGATTGCGAGCTTGTATTCCTGTCACTGTATCACAGTCATCTTTGGACCAATGCTAACTAACTCTCGAAGTAAAATCAACCTTGACTCATTGTTGCATTTGTGTTGAATGGGAATGACAGACCTGGAATTTATTTTTTCTTTAAACTTTCATTCACTGTGCTACACTTTGTGGCAATGTATACAATAGCATCCCACAATTTGTCAACAAATGATTCACTTCCATACTCTTAAATGAGTCTTTTAGTGAATTAACTAAATTCACTGACATGGCTAGGGCAAGTGAAGGAGACTGGTGGGGGTCATATGGCAACTTTGTATCCAAAAAGAGCCTTTGGTTACTGCTGGAGTGATCAACAAAGCTTAGATCTAAAGTACAGTAAACCTCTGTCATGTATGACTATTTTATGTAGCAATATTATGAAGAACATGAAGTACAGCTGGTAATCTGTTGGTTAGATTCTTAGAAGACCACGGACCTGATCGTACACTTTTCACTAGCCGCTACCTGCAAATTGAGGGTATAGGAACCTCCGCTAACCACTATTGCAATCCTCCTGCCCGCTTAAGCCGCTACCCATGTGGATGTGCACAAACGGCTCTACCTCTCAAATTAACTCTTGTATAAAAAGCGTGATTTGGCCACAGTTGAAACCCTGAGAAAATGGCAGAGATCGTCTTAAATGGCTTGCTAGCCAGTTAAACCATAGACAACCAGAGCTTGTTTACCGGGAGAGCACCAACTATCTGGGACTTTCAGGTAGCCGATAGGAATTGTCTGTGTTAAAATAGCTTTATGTATTTATTATTATTTTTATTATTATTATTATTATTATTATTATTATTATTATTATTATTATTATTATTATTATTATTATTGTTATTATTTGTTGTTGTTGTTGTTACCTCCGCCAAGGAGAAAATGTTTTTGCCGGCGTTTATCATCTGTCTGTCTGTTTGTCTGTGTACAAGATAACTCAAAAAGTTATGGATGGATTTTGATGAATTTTTAAGAGTTGTCAGAAATGTGAAAAGGAAGAACTGATTTCATTGTGGCTGTGATCCAGAAGAAATCCTGGATTCTGGATCGCTTTCAAATTTTCGATAACATTGTGGTCAATGGGGACGAAAATTTTGTTTCTTAATATCTCCATTAATTATTGCCCAAAACTCATGAAATTTTACTCAGGGATTGACAATGGAATCCTCTATCAAATTTCAAAGGCTGATGGGGATCTGATCCAGATGGCGGATTTTATCGCAATCTGTAAATCGCTATATGGGAGAACTGTTTTGCTTGGTGGAGGTCTGCGCTCTCCGAGTGCTTTTCTAGTTGTTATTACCTTTGTTTAAACTCAGAAATACATTGAGGTAGAGACCTCATTTACAAAGCAGCCGAGTATATCAGTGCAGAGGAGGAGGAGGAAAGAAGAGGAGGAAGTTCTACAGCAGATTCCCAGACAAGCTGCACACGAGAGCTGCTCCGATCTGGATGAAAAGAGGCTTCATAGCGGTTTGCGGGTAGCGCAATCTGCTCTTAAAGGCAATGGCGCGGGAACGCCCTAACCACTCCTATGCATAATGTAGCGGGTAGTGCAGTTGGGATAGCAGGTTTAGGTAGGTGGAAGATTGCGTTCAAGTAGGAGCAATGTGTTTTACAACATACAAAAACTGGATGTTTTTGTTTCAGCCTTTATTCTGGCTGCTACTCTGATGTCATCCCACCCACCCTCCCCTCACTGCAACTTCTCCATCGTAACCTTGTCCAACTAGACTTTTTCCAGTTCCTGGAGTATTTGGTATATAAAGTACAACATAACACAGGTTAGCTGTGTTATTCTGTTTTTTGCTTTTTTGAATGAACACGTTCTATTATCATTCCCTTAGAAGAGCTTAGACACCAACCTGAGTCAGGGCCTAAAATCGCGGCTAACTGGTTGCCAAATGCTACCAAAATTTGATCATTTCGACCTGTTTTTTTTCTGCCTTGTCACCAGTGGCGAGGGCCAGAAAATCCACCATCAACTTTGAAAAAAAAAAAGATTTTTTTTTCTATGATTTCTGCACATTTGCCATGTGTCACCAAGGCAAACATATCTAAATAATTTAGAAACAAAGTTTATTTGGTGAAAAGTGGCCATGTTTTGAGTGCACATCGCATCACATCAAAATGCGCTTTCATGTGTTACCGTACGGGCTCTGGTCTCCAAACCATAGTAGGGAAACCGCCGTACTATGCTATTCCAGGCTCGTGACAAGCAGGTAACACGTCAGTGAAAACGAAAGAAAAAGTCCGGTTTTCTCTGCTTGGAACGGCACTTTATTCAGGCACTGCACGGAACTGACAACGTTACACAGTCTGTATTTTTCGGCTCATGTCAGTCAACAGAGGTAAACAGATGTAAATCCATAACACTTGGTCGCTGCTCATGCTCACTTCACTTCAGCGTTGCCAGGTGGGAAATGTAGGATTATCGTACCAGAAACTCAAAATTATCGTATTTTGAGGGAAATTATCGTACATCTGTCATAACCAAAATAACTAGCCCAATGATGCGCTATAGTCAAGTATAATCACTCTAGTGATAAATAGCGTCCCACAGGCACTCACAGCTTCGTGGCGTAAATACAGAATGGGTTAATGGGACCACATCAGCCCCAACTTACAGTTGCGTTAGACTAATGTGTCCCCCCAAAACAAATGAGAGGTGGGAACTAAGAGCCAAATTGTGAGGCCTGGGGGCAATTTTGGAGACTATTTTTTTTCCCTTGGTTTTTCTCCTTTCTCTTTTTTCTCTGCTTAAAGTCTGTTTAAATCTCGCTCGACTTCCTGATATGGTCGTGACTGTGAGCGTCTCGTGGGGCGCGTGCAACTGAACCTATCATGCTTGTTGTTCTGAGACAAACACTCGTATCTCACGCTCAGCAAAGCACGATTGGCTGGAAACATGTCACATGGGAACAGAGGCCTTCAGGGTTCACAAAAAAAAAAAAAAAAAAAAAAAAAAAAAACAACACTCTCAGGCAAACAGTTGCAGCAGGCATTAATTTGAAAAAGTCAAATTATTGTACATTTGGCCTTTTTTTGGATTATTGCTCGTACATCGTACAGAGGGCCAAATTATCGTACAAATATGATAATTGTCGTACACCTGGCAACGCTGTCTGACTGTGAGCGTCTCGTGGGGCGGGCGCAGCTGACCATTCAGCCTATCATGCTCGTTGTTCTGTCACAAACATGTCACATGTGAACAGATGCCTTCAGGGTTCACAAAAAACTCTCCGGCAGACATTTGCGGCAGGCAATAATTTTTAAACGGTCAAATTATCGTACATTTGGCTTTTTTTGGATTATTGATTGTACATCTCTATCACCATATATACATTATATAGGTAGACCCACAAGCTATTCTTGATCATATTGACATTGATTTCGAAAAAAAAAAAAATTCAAATAAAACAATAGTGAACTGATGGACCCCCCCCTAACTGCAGTGCATGCTAAATTGTTTAATTTGTTGTGGAATTTTCTCCTGAAACCAACACACTTTCCTTTCGGTTGTTACAGTCATGCATGCCGTGTTACATGCTTGGAGTCTGAAATGTCAAACCACTGTGGGACTTCATGTGGGCAAAAAAAAGCTACTGGATGACTGTTAAACAGACTTCTTTCATGGAGATTCCAGTTTTTCTCCAGGAAGCTTAGATCTCCTGGCAGATATAGTGAGGTGGTGCAGATGTTTCATAATACCACACTAGTACAATACTGTTTCCCTGATGGATTTACTGAGGATGTGCTGGAGAAATGTCTACTACAGATGGTAGAGGCCATTGAAGCCATTAAGCATCCATGATAATGTAAGCAGTCTACGGGGGCGTATGGGGCGACCAAAATTGCTAGCTGGCTACCAACTTCAAAAACCTGGTAGCCAGGGGCTATTTGGTAAAAATTCTAATTTTATGCCCTGTGAGTCTGTTTTGAGTCATATTCTTACCTAAAAAGCAATTATACTACCTGGGGAAACTTTACATCTATTCATTTACCATTGAAAGATTTTAAAGACATTGACATACAAATCTCACATGATTTTGTAGAGCAGCTTCGGCTAAGATTCACAAGATGATATATCTTGGTCAGTCTGGATGTTAAAAAGCATTCTTTGATTTATCTGTGATACTTTAAGGTGATTTGCAAAAGCAACAAACAGCAAAGTAGCAGACTTTAAATATTCTCAGAAAAAGCCAGTCTCCCATTGCCAAACAAGTATGTCTGTTTTCAGATCCTTTTTTTTGATGAACTCTGTCTCTGTATTTGCTTGTGTGCACATGAATGCTTTGGTGAGCACACTGTTATCTGGTGGTCCTGCTGCTCCAGGTGAATTCACAGCCTTTTCCTTTGTGTTTGTGCAGGTTTTTGGAGATTATTATCACTTCAGGCACCATGCCGTGGAGAAGAGAGCATTGTCTAGCCACAAGGGGATGCACATCAGACTGCTAAAAGAACCACGGGTAAGACTGTTGTCAGCTCTCCCCCAGCTCACTGTGGCTCCATATATTGGCAACAAAAGGCCAAAATACAGATTGAAATTATTCAGTGAGCATGTGTACATCACAGGGGAAAAATGGATGCCAGCATTGATGAGAGCTTGTCAAGCTCTGCTTTCTTTGCAGTCTGCATTCGTCCTTCCACTGCCCCCCGACTCAATCCAAGGCATCACATACAGTCGCGGCAAGCATCAGAATCAGAATCTGATTTATTATCATTATGCAAATGTACATTTTGTATGCAATCCCATTCACTGCAAAGAAAGCAGTCTAACTACCTTACTAAACATTTTTCTCTGTACAAAGATGTTTTTAAATTACTATATTTGTGTATAAATACAAGAAATGTACATTTAGCAGAGATACTTACATGCCATATTGCACAGCTAAAATTCTTGAATGTTTGTGTTTGCACCATCATTGAAAATACTTTTGATTTCACACGGTGGAATATTACACAGGTTTGGGGAAAAGAGGCATGCCCTTCAGTGTTCACTTATTATTGCAACAGTTCAATATGCAAAATAAATTCTCCAAACAAACACAGCCGCTGGGAGTGTCAGTGTGATTGGTTGCTCTTTTTCTTCTATTAAAGCCATTATATGCAGATATGTTTAGCTGAGAGGGAAACTGCTTTGATTGCATTACAGTCAAACATTACATGTAACATTATTGAGGCAGTTAACAAAACACTGCTTTTGATCCTTGAATTCATCAGTTGCTTTTATAACAATTCATGCACTGTCTAGTAATTTTATTTTTAGTTCACTTTGGAAAACACTCTTGGCACAAAAGAGCATCATAAAGCAGTAGCTGAATCTTACAACCAAATGCGCATCTTCAGTGGGGCAACCAAAAATCAATGTAATCTTGCTGATGTCAGTTATTTTTTTGCCCTTTTATTTTATTATTTATTTATTTTATTTTCTTTGAAATACTAATTTAATGACGACATGTAGTTCATCTGCCTGTGCTTCATTTGACTTATTTTTAGGGCTGGGCAAGATAACACGTTATTATCGCATTAACTCATTAATTTATTAACACCATCATTTATTTTATCGCACGTTAACGCATGCTGCTCACATGCTTTTGTTTTGAAAAGTTGGAACCAGAAAAGGAATCGTCGGAAAAACATACGGGAAAAAAAAACAGAACTCCTGTATATAAACATGCACTTTACATTCTACTCTCCTGTTAAGGAAAATTCAGTAGTGAATTTTTTTGTGCTTCACACTTTCTAACAGGGACATTGGGTACTGAACATAATGTAATGCTGCTCCCCTTTAAAAGTTGTGTTTTTACCTCAGAAATCACCTGTTTTAATGTTATGATTGTGGCTCAGGATTCTGTTGGTAGACTTTTTTATTTTTCATAAAAAAAACAGGATGACATTAATGCCTTTGCAGTGGCAATAAGCTTTATTCTATTTTACATTTTTTAAGTTAAGATTTACACTAAATATGTGTTGCTGACAAGATGTTAAAAGTGTTTGAAAGACAAATGTTATGGCACATATGACAGCAGAACATTTAAATAAAAGTGCACTTTACACTACTTTTGAATTCATGATTTGATTTTGCGTATACAATGCGATTAATCAGGGAAATCATGTGATTAATCATGATTAAAAATTTTAATCGTTGCCCAGCCGTACTTATTTTAAAATATCTTCAAATAATCGTTCATTATAATCGAGGTAACTTGTTCAGTTAATCGTGATATTGATTTGAGGTCACATCGCCCACCCCTAATCTCCAGCTTCTAGGTCAAAGCACACCAACCAAAGAAAATATTGTTTGAAAAACACTCACTATGATCTTGGTAAAAAAAAATCATTATGGACGCTCTTTTTCACTCAGACCTGAGGTGCAGTGGGAATGTTATTCAGGCCTGTGTGCGTAATATGTCATGAATGTTTTAGTCACAAATATAGGGTTTTCCACAAGCCCCTCTTAAAATCTTTTTTCATGTAAATCAAAATAACATTTAAAAAGCAATATCGAAACTAGATGTTTGTCATCCCTCTGTAATGCTGCTTAATTTCCACACATTTTGTATTACACAGTGATAAGTTCTAACTTCTAAGTAATTCAGTCACACATGTTAAATCTTGAAACCAACGGAAGTTTTGCTAATAAGTCTATTTATCTGAATTCAGATTTAAAGTTCCAATGAAATAGTTGGCATTGTGCCGTTGACTCCTGTGTAATTATGCAGTTCCTGCACAAACAGAGGAAAGACAAACCACTCCAGATCCTAAACCCAGTCTTCCCTGTTGATCAGCTCTACAAAGCTTGGTTATTTTACGCTTATAGTCAGTGTGTAGGTAAGCTGAGACAAGCCAGAAGAAGCTGCTGGTAGTAACGTCACACACCCCACTCCCCACTGTAGACCTCCCCAGTCTGAACCTAAACCAGTAGTTAAAAATTCCACTACAGGATTCATCATCATTAGCTTGTATGATCCCATCTGCTTGCGCCACTCTGTTTTTACTGTTGCTTCCACCAGAGTCAACATCTTGCTGCTGCAAATCTTGTGCTTGAAGGAAGGGAGCAGCGAACTTGCCAACATCCTCTTTGCCTGAAAATGACAGTTAGTGATTCTAATTTGCATTAACTGAAAACCAGTGAATGTCTTCATGTTGATCTCTTTCATATTCATGTTCTCATCAGCTGTCTTGCTGCTCCCTGTTCATTTTGCCATTCAGTGAACAGATTGTGATGAAGTAGTCACCAATGACAGTTAGTCAGTAAAATAAGCTTGCCCTAAATTTGCAGCACCCCTGTATCATGATCATTATGGTAATGCACCGATAGGAGTTCTCTCTCTGTGCTTGCAGCAGAGACACACAGCATGAAGGATTGTCTTGCACAGAAAGTAATTAAGATTCTTCTCTTGTTTAAAATAAAGGTTGTTTTATTGTACCTTAGCTGCTTTTATGGGAAAAAAAAATGTCGCTGAAATGGTCTGAAAAATGTAGTTGGTGCATTGCGACCCAACAAGTGTTCCTCCTCTGCTCTGCTGTGTATTAATTAAGAGTGTGCATGCTTTAAAAGGGAAGGAACCAGTGTAATATGTTTTTGTACGACACTGACAACATGCACTTGAAGTGCTGCATGCAGTAGTAAATTTAAATGTTATGGGACAGAAAAACACACACACACAAGTAGAAATAAGATTATGAATGGTTTACCAACTATATCAACTATATCAGGGTGGCTGTTACCTGGCTGTCCACCCGAGTAGTTTGTAGATGAATCTTCATGGACTCATGTCTCTATTGATCCCGTTAGATCTCAGTGCTGTATTTCGATACAGTTGATTATTGTATTCTTTTACACAGTCTTGAATGTGTTGTTGGTATTAAAAAAAAAACACATTAACTTGGTTTAGGTTGATTTAATCTGATAGATCTTCCTCATATACCAAAGTTTGTCATGACGGTCCTCAGGGTTCCAGGAAGGCAGGGCCTTCAGTTATCAGAATGAATTGAAATGAATAGGAATAACTTTGATTATAATTTGGATTATTTACGAATTCAGTTCAATTCAATTCAATTCAAAAATACTTCATTTATCTCCGAAGGGAAATTAATTTATTAAATTGAATTGGATTACAATGTAAACTCAATTGCATTATATTTAACTTTGGTAATATAGAATGT
Source organism: Hirundichthys speculiger (assembly GCA_018398805.1). Classification (NCBI taxonomy): domain Eukaryota; kingdom Metazoa; phylum Chordata; class Actinopteri; order Beloniformes; family Exocoetidae; genus Hirundichthys; species Hirundichthys speculiger. Next base: position 2,002,485 of record JAGFBZ010000080.1, on the reverse strand, counting down.
TCTTTGTGTAAAGAGGCTTTGTGAATTGGTGCTATCCACATAAAAGTGAATGGCATTGATTCAGGATGCAGCAATGAGGCACAAAATGCAAAAGAAACTGAGGAAAGCTAATCCTCGAATGAGAAGCAGTCAGTTGTAAGTTGGTGTGCTTCTTCTGCAAGGAACAGAATTAATCAACAAGATGGACATTAAGGTTTATTGTCCGTTAATTTAATTTTATCACAACCAAATTAGACTTTCTTGGAGTTAGAAGTGGAGCCCACAGCAGGTCCATAGAAATAAAGCCTTATCTGGTATGAAAACATTTTTGAGAAGATTCCATCTAACTAGCTTGTCTCAGTCAGAGGTCAGTAGTCGAGTTTAACACAGAGCTTGAACCCTCAGCTTTTCAGGGCATCGGGTTTCTGGATGAGGAACAGCAGCTTGTCCCAACATTACCTTCCCACCCACACAACCAGGAGCAGAGTAAACCTCAGGCAATGCATGACCACTGCCTAAAACATCACAGTTAAAGTGAGTGGGATTGCATTTCTGTGTTTCAGTGTGTTTGTATATTAATTTAGGTCTATGGAAGAAAATAAAGAAAAGGTCATGCTTCACCTGGCTTCAAGAATACAGATTTAAATGGAAATAAAAAATAGAATTGTTACACTTGTTACAATGTTTCCTTTCTTTAATTCAGCTGCTGCATTTCATCTTACATCCGTTGTCTCTTTTTTCGGCTCTGTGGCACTAACATGCCACTTATCACCGTCCCCATTGAATAATCACGCAGTGGCAAGATGACATTGGCAGCTGCATGAGCTTTTACCATTATGCTTGCAAGGGTTGTTTGTCATCTGCTCTCCACACCCCCATCCTCTCTATGAAGGAAAGAATTGATTTGTTTTGCAGTGGCTGCTGTTCTCTTTGTATAAAAAGCAGTCTAGGGCAGCTTGCTGTGTGCCACGTCTTGGAGGGACTCTCTCTCTCTCCCCCACCTCTTTCTTGCTCTTGCTCTTGCTCTCTCTCTTTCTCCCTCCTCTCTCTCTCTTTCTCTCCATCTCTTTTTCTCAAAGCTTTACAATAGTTTAGCTGGCTGTAAGAGTACAGTGTCTTTAGATGTTGTGTGAAGCCATAGTGTATGAGGCTGGGAGTTGGGTTTAATTTGATATTGCCAAGTTGGAAATAAGGCCAACAAATGTAATGGAGAGACCAGTACCAAAAATACGTTTCTTATTTTCCTTTCCTCTTTGATCTAACATGTTCTGCCTCTCACCCTCAAATCCATTTATTTTTAATGTTGTTGATACTTAAACATGAGTCACAAGAGGAGCTGGTGGGGAAAAACAATTCTTGGTTAGAATTATTGGTAGTGTCCCGTATGACCAGTTTAACCAGCAAATGGTACTTAATCAATAAGTGATGGTTTAAATTTACAAAAGAGGTGGATTATTTATTTTTTTTTTTTTGGTTGGCCAGGGCAAGATAGATTCTCATCTTATGAAACTGATTAATCTTGTCATGTCTCCATCTAGTATCACAAGATATGTGCAACTGATTTTGTCTTTATCTCTGAAACACATATATTAGTGTCTTGCCTCACAGCAAGAGTTCTCCAAGTTCAAATCCCAGCTGGGACCTATATATGTGTTGTATTTCCATGTTTTCCCCATGCCTGTGTGGGTTTTTTATCCCAAAAAATATTCTGGCTCTCTCTGACAGTCCAAAAACATGAGTTGGTGATTCTGAGCTGAGCGTAGGAGTGAGTGTGAGCTTGCATGGTTGTTTGTCTTCTTTGCCTGTCTGTGGCCCTGTAATAAACAGGCAACTTGTCCAGTGTTCAGACCGCCTCTCCCCTGGTGACAACTGGGATGGGTTCCAGACCCTCATGACCTTGAACCGGCTGTGCAGGTATAGAAAACGGATGGATGTGTCTCACAGTTTTTGGAGTGTAGTATAATAGAGCTCCAGCAACCTTTTATTTTTTGGAGGTTTGTTGTTCTTCAGCTGAGAGGCACCTGACTCAGTTACCTATTTCTGTTAGATGCGCGGAGAGCTGTGCTTTTATTAAGCACTGCTTTGTTAAAAAATTACAAACCACTACTGATAGACACAAATCCAAAAACAATGAGACTGAGTTTAAAAAGTAGTTGATGGTGTACCATTGCTTCTTGCTACTGGTATCTTTGTCCTAGCCACCAATCACACTGCCACTACAACATGCACCATTTATTTCATTTAACTAATTTTACAACATCTGTCGTAGCCATCTCTGAGAATTTAAGATTAGCAATCGTATTCCTTTTATTTCTTTTTGTAAATAAAAACTATAAACTGACATTTACCGGTTCTGTGGTATTAATATTGTTGTTTTTCTTTCCCTGCTTTGCCAAAACCTGTACATATCTTGTAGCTCTTGCAACTTCAAAGGCCCTTCTCAGCATACACCATGTAATACAGCAGCCACTTTCCCTCTGTCTGAGTAATGAAACTAATTGTATTTTCTTAACATCTCTGATTTTCTCTCTAGTTATTGCTTTTTGAACACAGCTGGGAGCATGTTTTCCTCATTCTCCTGTCAGCTGGACTTTGCCTTCGATTGCTGAAATAGAAACATTAGTAATGACACATTATATTTGTCTGTGTGTGTGTGTCTACCCTAGGTCCTGTGGGCAGAGCAACAGGTGGTAAAAAAAAGAAAAAAGAGAGATGTCTTTGAAGACCCCACAGACCCTGATTTTCCCAAGCAAGTGGTATCTGGTATGTAGCAGTATCTCACCTTTTTTCCCCAAATATTACTGGTCCTGTCGTTATGGCTGACATGGTGATAATTCTTCAGTGACTTACAGTTCAGAAGCATGCTTGTTATCATGTAAAGAGGAGAATTATTGCAGTATTATCTTAAAAGAAATTCATGTTGCTAAAAAAGTCTGTAGGCTTTGTAATAACTGCTCGTCATTGCTGCTTAAGGCTGTTTTATCAAAGTATTTATGACATTAACTTTTATTTTCCAGAATCTTCAAGACACAAAGAGAAAATGCATCTCTCTTAAACCTAACTAGAATGAAATCCTCAGTAATGTCATTAAACAGGAGACTGTACACATCAGTCTCCTTAATCACTCTGTTGTCTTCCTGCAACTTTAGCCCTTCCAGGTAAAAAAAAAAAAAAAAAACAATGTAATTAGACTGTTTTAGGACATGTAGAGAAACTCTGAGCGTTCCTAAAACTTTTGCACGGTACTGTATGTGGAGAACATATTTATTTGTTTATGGTCAGTCAGATAATAGTAATAAATTGAATATCTGTGTTTTTGGTAGAGCCTTGGATCTGTCATTTTAACCACCAATAGAATGTTTCCTGAGTCAAATGTATAAATCACTGTATCACAAAATATCAGTTTGAATGTGGAAAGATCCTCTACTAAGGTGTATCACCTGTGAAATGTTGATAGCAAATTGTTCTGCCAATATGTCTGTTTCATTATTCACAGCTTCTCTGAGAAATGTTTCATTTACCTTAATTTCCCTTTTGATTTTCTTTTTCATTTGCCCAAATCCTCCGTCACTGGAACGGATTAATGAAAATGTTGACTATCCCAGACACAAGTCACCAGTGAATGGAAGCTGTGAAACAGCCCTGCCATTCAGCATTAGACTCCTAAACATTTGAGGACTTAAACCAGTTGTATCCTGTTCAACGTATTCTACACGTATCTGGCCTTGTTCAGCTTGAGGCATGTATTGTAGCACTATTTCTATGTTGATGGTACAACCAGTTTACTGTGTTTAAAGTCCTGTTCTGTTAGTATATTTAGATGCATAACACCACCAGTTTTTGGCAAATATCTATTCAACAAGTAATGTAGAAGTTTTTGTCCACACACACACACACACAAACAGTGACTCAGATAAAAACTGATCACCTGTGTCTCCTTTGTTATGTGGAAATATATAAATATGCAGCTAGCCCTATCTCTGTCTATTCGCCTGGCTGCAGCTGCTTGCCCTCGACTTTGCTCAAACACTCGACTCTTCAGCTTGACTGCATTAGCAAACAAATAATAATGCACTGCCAATGTCAGACTAACATTGCTCCCAGTGACCAACTCTGACCAGTTCAACCTCACAAGACGACAGGCTTGACTGCCCTGGTGTTGACAGCTTGTTTTCTGTCTTTACAACATATATTAAAAGGTTTTTGTGCCAGTAAATCTCTTGTATCCAGGAATTTAAGCTACTCACCTGAGCCCGTCCTCTCAGCACATGCTGTATAAAATGGAAGATGGAGAAGCTTGTATTTCTATTCCCACACTTTGTTTTCGTTTATCTATAACCATCCCTGTCACCTCGAGCACTTAGTACTCTTCGTACCCTTGGCAGTGCAACTTCTGCTGTACCACTGTGTATCCCCAATTTGTCTCCCTCTCTCTCCTTTTAGATGCTAACAGACTGTTATTTATTCTGCAAGACAAATGATCTCAACTAGAGGTCTGACCCACAACAGTTGTTTTTCATTTTGTGCTGACAGCAAAACAGCAGTAGGACACTCAGACTGGGGTGCTCAATTTGAAGCAACAGACATACCCAGGCAGTGCATTAAAAGGGAATCTTGTGCCTTTATGCATCCATTGAATCTTCCCTTTTATGTCTTGATGCTTTGTTTTATTTAATAAAACATTCCTATGCTTTCCAACATAGTGACTAAAAGGTCTTTGCAGATGATTAAAGCTGTTCTCTTTCTGACAGACCTTTTCTGTCAGTTTGCCTGGGACATGTCAGTCACAGCAGATTGACAGCTGAACAAAAGGCTTGTGTCTTTTCCAGTCCAACCCAACATATCAAGACCTGAATACAAAAGCAGCCTGGACTCAGGGATACACAGGAAGAGATGTAGTGGTGACCATCTTGGATGATGGGATTGAGAAAGACCATCCCGACCTTGTCAGCAACTATGTAAGTTAAAAATAGACAAGTATGGGTGCATATATATGTGTGTGGGTGTGCGTGTGTTTGTGTGTGTGTGGCTGTCCAAGACCATTCAATACAGGATGCCCTGTAAAAGCCAACAAGCATGATGACTATGCTCTTTTTTATTTTCATAAGCAGTGGAGAAAAGCGAGGGGTGTAGTGTTGCCTTGTTTCACTGTTAAACCTGAAAGTGCGCTGCTGGTAGATGATTGTACTGTTTATTATAAAATAAGAGAAATGAGATACAAAACAATAATGACTATTAGATTGACAGCATTCAGTCACTTTTGGTTTATAATCAACACAGCTTTATTCAGACAAAATTGGAAAGTATTTTAAGTGACGTACATCTTTAAAGTTTCCTCAGAGCATCATGTTGTATCTCCATAATAATTTACATTATTGAGCCAAGCGTGCAGTGGTTGTAAAAAACACAGAGCCACTGAATGAAAGCAGCTAAAAATATAACTTTTCTACATGTTGAAGCTTACAGAATGAACAGTGTTACACTTATGAGTACTCTGTTAATTGTACTACTATAATGATGTAGTTATAATCAATTCAAGGAAAACAAAATCTTTAATTCAGCTGAAGATAGAAATGCAAGCATCACTGCTCTTTGTCAGATGAGAAGTCGCATCACCATGTAAAAACCTGCAGTTCCCTCTAGAGTTACAGGTTTCTCATGACAACATGTAATTTTACCTTTAAACCTCAGATTAAGTAAAGAAACACAATACATTGTTTTAAACAAAATAGGGGTAGATGGGAGTAATTGAAAAAAACAATAATACAATCAGATGAAGAGTAGAAGCTGCAGCTCAGATACTTTTAAACATAGTTTATGTCATTTATTTGGCTCAAAGACTGTGATAAAACAACTTGGTACTGTACCTAATTATCTTAAGTGGAACCGTAAAGGATAGCAGTGTAATTTAATCATTTAAATCAAACAGTCTGTCAGGATTAGTCTGAACATTTGATTTGAAGCTGCCCATTAATGCGACTGCAGCAGCCCAGACTTGTGTCACGCTGAAAGCGATTCAAACATGTTACTGGGTTCGACTCACTCAGATTGCCATCACAAAAATATTGCAAAAAATAAATGATTTATCAAACATTACTCCCACATGTGCAGTTCCTGTCCAATTAACAGAAAGAAATGCATGTCAGAAGAAGTGTTTACTTCACTTCTCTTAGACTTTTTTTTAATTCATCTTTTACATGCTGTCAAATATAAAAAGGTGCAAACTACTAATTAAGGTTTTGTGTGTTAGAAACTTACATTATATTTTCAGTGCAACAAAGGTTGGACGTCTTTAACTTGTGTGGATCACCATGGTAACTCATACTGAGTGTCTAACCCACTCACGCGAAGGTTAAAGGTCAGGTCACTTTATTGATACCCGTACATAGATTTGCCTTGAAGTAGATGAGACATCCATCTTATAAACATATCATTAACACAAATGACAGAAACCTGACAGAAAATTTTACAAATGTATAAGTTACAGATTTGAATGAGCTGTTTAAAAATTAATACAAAAAAATACAATACATTACAACCATTTTACTATTTCTATGTATCTATAGCATTGTTTTAGTGGTATAGATTGTGACCTGTGGCAACATGTTCTGTTTGCAAAACTGCTGAGCTGCACATTATAATACCACCAAACGCAGCTCTGTTTCAATAAAGTATTAAGTAACTACAGGAACCTGCAATTTATGCACAGAAAGAAGTGTGCAAAAATGTTTTTGGGCCAGATTTGCTGCCAAATCTGTTTGACTAGGTTAATATCTCAAAAGAAAAAAAAGATTGGAGGATTAATTAGTGTTTTGGTATTTATCAAATGGGTTTTGTTTGTAAAATATTCTAATCAGTTAAGTTTTAAACAGAGATTTTCATGTATCCTTTATAGAGAGCTGTCACAGTGAAACAAACATATGGACTGTCATGTTCAGATCTAATGTGAAACTATCATTTCAGCAGCTGTCATAGTGAGTGATTCTTTAAATTTGTCAACTTACGACTTTGCATGATTAAGTTTTTGGTAGCATTGCTCTCGTACCTCATTTACCTTTTTTGCGCTGATAATTTTCAGATTTCACTCCTACATAAATAACGTGTTCCTCTTGCCTGAATTAATTGGCAGGTGATCATTGTGTTTTGTGCAGAAAAGAGTGTCAAATAACACATAAGAAGAAGAAGAAGCTCTGGTTTAAAATAGAAACTGTTGTGTCATAATCTCCAACTAATTATTGTCTGAATGCCAGTACTTCAGTAATGGAATTAAGGACCGTGACATGCTCTCTAGTGTTTCCTTCTTTCCAAAAAAAAAAAAAGGACAACAGCGTCACATACATTTCTTTTGCTTTTTCTGTGTCCAACAGATATCCCTAAAATCAAAGCCTTTCATGCTTGGTGAATATTGTGTGGCATACATAGCTGCCTCAAACAGCATTTTATGGTTACAGAACTTTTTCTGACAAAACTGAAACAGTGCAGACAATACTGTTACATAGACTTTTAAATTGGCTTTTAAACTGACTTGATTGGTGATTTTTTATGTCTCTCTTAGGACCATGAGGCAAGCTATGACGTTAATGATGGAGATTCTGACCCTCAACCAAGATATACGCAGCGCAATGAGAACAGGTAATTTGGACAATGACCCTGAAATAGAAATAATTTATTTTACCGTCAGTTAATTGGTGCATTTATGACTGTTACCTGAGAATTTGGATATCTTTTCAGTCGTAAGAATTATTATTATTGTGCACTGGTGATGCAATCTATTTGGTTGTTAAACAAGGCACTGACAAACGACAGAGGTGCAAAACAGAGTTTTATTCTCCAAGTCTGCATGCAAAATTCAGAGAGGTCATCACAGAACGCTGGATTGTTCAGAATGACAAAAACAGAAAGGTGGGCAGTTCATCTAATGACAAGTGGAGAGAACACAGTAACCTTGGGATCTGTCTAGACCTAACTTAGCTACTTGATGGAGACAACACCAAAACAACCGGTGGCCTCAAATAAGACAGGATTCAAGGCGAAGAGTCATGGCCTTAATTTATGCCACGGCATGACACAGCAGTTTTAGCAAGTTTAGGCCTCAGAATGAACACAGCATGAATTTTTAACATCACAATGACCTTAAAAAAAATTAGAAGAGGAGACTTTTAACAAAATAGTCCTTTCCCATCCTATTTTGTTTCTTTCTGTCAGCTTGGCACAATGGGAAAGCTTGTGGCCCATGCTTTGGCTCAGACATTCAGAAACCATTTGTTTAAAGTTTGAAAGTACTAGTGCAGAGATTCAGTTGAGACTCAAAGATTGTATCTTTCTTTTTTTTTTTCCTCCTGCATCAGTTGAAAGTTTGCTGAAAGCCCAAGGCTGTGTTGGCACTTTATGTTGCTGATACAATACTTGTTTCTTTTATTTGCAATTCATACTCTGATCTTTGGTTATCACATGAAAACATGCGTGACCCAAATGAATGATCCAACACTAAAGCTACAGTGAGGATGAATCCTCAGACAAGTCTTCCAGTCCCAGCCTCTTTCTTTTCCTGTTTTCTCTTATACCAGTCCTCCCAGAACAGATGAGAGGTTACCCCTGCCTCCAAATCTACAGACAAATCTGTCTTATGCTCCATCTTTTCTCCTGCCTCTAAGTCCCTTTGTAGTTTTTTGTTTTTGTAGTTTTTCCCTGTTTTTCATTATTAGGCTTAAAAGCATCTAATTGCAGTTGATCAGAGAGGGAGGCTAAATAAGATACCAAGTTCTTTGGAGACAGCAGAGGCTATTGTATGGAAGTAGAATTGCTCATAATTGAATTCTTATGACGCCCATTCATGAATTCTTGCATTATTATTGCCACTTCTGTTGTGTAAATAATCCATGTTTATTCTTATTACTATTTGAAACTTAATCTATTAATCTTGAGTGCATATTTATATAGAAAAGGGTTAGCAGTTTTTGAGTTTCTAGTCCTTGTCGACAGCTTGAGCAACCATGCAGAGCGGCCTCAGCTCTTTCTGTCAGTGTACAGTGGATCCCACTTTTCCCTGCTGATGGAACAAAGTACTACTGCAGGGGAAAGCTCCTTGACTCCTTGGTTCACTTAAGCTCCTGAAGTGCACCATGCTATACTGAAGAACATACATGCACGCTCTCAAAATAAACACACATTACACAGGACTGCACTCGCACACTTTTTCTACCATTGTCAGTGGAATTGCCAGAACGATTAGTTTAAACATGATCTGTTGATAGGCATGAAATGAAAGGCAAGGGTGTGCCTATGTGTCTGCATGAGCATGGAGGGGCAGGTTTTCAGCATTTGGAGTGACAAACAAATTGCATCTAGTGATTTATGTAAATCATGAAAAGTAACACTGGGCATCAGTGAGTAATGCTCACAACCCCCTCACAATGTGATTATATGAATATATTCATGGGACAGCGAATACCAAAGGAGATTCAAAAGCAGGGCTTTCTCAGAGTCATGAGATCCGGTTCATTTGTACTGATGACACGCTAGGCTGATTTTTGAATTTTCAGCTCAGGTATTTTCTGTAGAGATGCTCTGTCTTGAGTTGACAGGTATTGTTGAAGAGGGAGCAGATTAGTGCAACTGGCTGAAGTATGGGATGGAATAACCTAACTCCAGGTAATTTAATCAGAGAAGCAGTACCCTCAATTAAATAAAACATATTACATTACATTCTATTTCTGGATATGGATAATAAAATTGGTATTTTATTATATTTTAATTTTAAGATTATGATACAGCTATAATATACATCATACTGTATAATGAAAAAGTATGTACATCACATCGAAACTGCTTGGCTTTTTTTGTAGACAAATTTATAATTTTAGGATAAATGTATTTTAGTCAAATGACTATCCACAAGGAAAGGTAGGATTTTCAGTCATTCAAAATGATTTGGGAGGTGTGTCCAAACTTTTGTTTGATATTGTACCTTACTGAAGAGATCAACAGGTAGTTTTGTTGATATTCCTTTCATTAACATGTTTCTCTGAAAAGTAAGAATACACTTAGAGTTTGAAGCTGGTTCTGCCCCTCTTTACAGAAACAACTTCATGTAAGTATTTTGCGTAGTAGTCCATCAGCCTCTGACATTGGGTTGCTGATGTTTCTGACCACTGTTCCATGCAAAAGCTCTTCACTTATGAATGTTTGAGGGTTGTGTTGCAATATACGGCCCATTTCAGATCCTCCACATCATTTCACCTGGGCTGAAATCTGGGCTTTGACTATTATTAGAAATTGAGAGGCATGGTACATAACCTTGTATCCTTCGATTTAAGTCAGTCCGTCATTATCTGAATGCTTATGCTGTGCTGGCTAAATCCAAGGCTAACAGAAAAGGGGCCATGTTTAATATGAATGATGGGATTGTGATACACCAAGAAAAGTGTTTGTATGCTTCTCTTACCCCAACAAATTGCTTTGTCCTTTGTGGCACATGACTATTTGTTTCACTGACCATGAAAGTGCGTCTTCAGCAGAAAAACAGGGAATAGAAAAAAGGTAAATGCACCACTTGAGCTAGAAAACACATCTTGAGTTTCTATCATTAAGTTCTCGTTCTGTATGACATTAGATAAGGTTGGGCTGTCATTCCCTGCATTAAACAGCTGCAGCAAGTCTTACAATTAGTAAGGAGTAAAGCAAAAGATGACTTGTGTTTCTTTTTTTTTTTAAATCCAAACACATGTATTTAGAAAGATAAATAGTTGAGCATGTTTCTGAATGAGCCAAATGCATAAGCAAGGTATTGAAGGGATTGAAAATAAAATCCTCAACCTAAACAGTTTCTGAAGGGTGAAACGTCTGCTTAATTTCTTTCCTTGCCACAATTTATATCCCAGTGAAATATTAGTAGATCTTTAAAAGAACTTAATCATCTGGTTGTGGTTTCCTGCTTAACATGTTGGCACTTTATACTATTTCTTACTTAATCCAAGCTATAACTATTAAAAATCAAAAGGATGACTACTCAACAACACTTGGGATTTCAATTGTTATTTGTCTTAAAGCATGTCTTATATGTCACCTGAATTTTCAGAAATGGACTTTAATCTTTTTTAAGATCCAATCACAACATTTGAAAAAAGGAAAGTAAAAAAGGGGTTAAATACTTTGTAAGGATGCTGTGTCTCTGGTTAAGATAGGTGACTAATGCTTGGAATCAACCTTATTTTAGTGTGTGAATGCAAACTAAATTACCTGTCGTGTCCCCTGTAAAGCCACATCCCTGCTGTACTGTAATGCATGCATATCTAAGTCTATGTGGTGGTAATCAATCCATGTCACGAATTCTGGGACACAGGACAAAACAGAGGAGGAGGCCTGCTCCTACTACACTGCCTGTTTTAGCAGGTTTGTTAGTGTTTCACATCGCAGGTTGTGCCTACACTATGCTGTTGTCTTCTATTCTGACACATTATGGAACACAGTATTTTGTGTACATTTCGTTTTTCTTACGGAGCAGAAGATATTTTGAACAGATGAACTTTAATACAGTCTCTGAGACTGTTCACACCTGGCATTATCATGTGACTTGGGTGAGACACACAAGTGTGTGTATCTAAGTATGTTTTCACACTCAACACTAAAATACATCCCCACATGAATCTCTAGTGACTGCGTGTGATTGGAACACAGCTCCCTGCTCTGTATGCACTTAAGCAGGTAACATAAATTACATGGTCAACAAACAGGACATCGCTAGATCTTATAATTCTATAAAAGGCATTCATTCAGTTTTATTTGATTTTATTTTTTAAGTACAGCTTCATCCTGTTCAGGGTAGAGTCATCAGACAAGACGGAGTACACCGTGGACAGGTCGCCAGTCAATCACAGGACCACTTTAAGACAAGAGACAAGCTGTTAAAAGCTGATAAATTCAGTGATCTAAACTATATCATTACTCAGACAGAAATACATTTCAGTTTCAGAGTCACATTATAGAAGTTTTGGGTTTTTTTTCCTTGACCAGCATTCAGTAATCTTAGTTATATAGCAAATGCGATGAGAGAAAAATGAAAGGAGCATAAAATAGCTGATTCGTGGTATTAAAGAGCTCAGTATCAGTTCACCTCTGCTGACAAAAGACACATTCACTCTAAACCTTTCTCTGAAGAAAAGTCTGAAAAACAGCATCTGCTCACAGCAAACAGCGACTTTACCTTCTGCAATAGATCCATGGGTTGTGTGCAGCTTTTAATATGCAACAACACATTCCTCACTCGCTCCGATGGTTCATGTATAGTCCTGTTTTGTTACATTCGAGCACAGCTCAATAGACATTCGGGGGAATGCCCATTAAAATGAGCAGCCTGAACCAACAGGACAGATTGGAGCGCTGGCGCTGTGCTCTCTGCTGCTTTGTTCACTGTTGCTGCAGAAATTAACATAAAAGCAGGAGTTTTTCTTTGAATAATACATTCTGTGAGTTCAGGCGCTGCTTTTTATAGAATGTGGTTTTTCTGGAAATTGGGAGAGCAAGAAAATTTGCAAGTGGAAACTCCGCTTCTTGCATCTAGCCAAGGCAGGTGAGTAGGTGGATCTTCAGTGTTGCCAGGGAAACATTTGCATTCATGCTGTTAAAAGAAAGTGACCACAAATTTCACAGACCGCTTCTGAATGTGGCCTACTGATCAGATCTGAATGCATCTGTAATGAGTCCTGAGTGCATTCAACTCTTTTTTTTCTCCACCCTTACATTTAGAAAATGTCATCTCCCAAAAAGAGCAAGTAAACTTTGCATTCAGTAAGTGGAGAGTTAAAAGGAAAATTGTATGCGCTCTCATATGAGATCTCATTTGTCATTCGGAGCCAACCTTTGACAGTTTGACAACATTATTCTTAGACTTTTACACTAGTGTATATGGTTCCCTAAACATAAGAAAGAGCACTACGTACACAAATATTTTTCTACTTCTTCTGGCTATTTGATGTGTCATAACAATTCCCTCCACAATTTATACAGTACTTATAACATATTATTATTTGGAAAGCTGGCATCCTTCATAGAGTCTGAACAATTTAATTATTTTTGCCCTTCTCTTCTTCGCTGCACTTGAGACAGCTTGTTTTTCAAAACAGCCAGACAGATTTTTTCAGAAAAGGATGTTGGCAGGGACTTCGTCCGTAAATCCAAATCCACTGGCTTTTTGTCTGCTTTCTTTCTGTGCTCTTTGTCAAAAGAGAAATAAAAGAGCAGTCTGAATGAAAGCTGTAGTTTTCTAAATGTTTCAGTGACATATAGCCCACAGTGACTGGAGGTGACAGTCCCCACTGGAACCCCATTTTAGAAGACATTACTGATCACCCAGAATCAATCGATATTATCCCAGCCCCGTTGACGTGACTGATGAATGGGATGTTAAAGCAGATGTGTCTGTGGGTGTGAAGATGGTTCTTTTTACACATGTTTCTGTATGTAGAGCCACTTATTTCTTCCTAGTAACTTAGTTTGACTGGTATGAGCCCATTTAAGCATGCTTTTCTGCCTGGATGACTTTAATTTGTTTAGATACAGACATGATAGCTGCATTGGAAGAGTTTATTTTCTCTTCTCTCAGTTATAATACATTTTACTTTCAGTAGCACAGCTGCTGATGTGTTACCTCACAGTTGAAATAAAAAAATCAATTCTTTTCAGTTCAATTTCTGGCCTTCCTTTTTTATAGACTTTGATTTTTTTTTTTCCCTATAGATCCACCAAGTTTCCACCTTCAAAAAAAAAATGCAAATCAGATGGATTTGAGAATCTAAGCTGCCTCTAGATATGAATTTCATGACTACTTACTGTGACTACCAGTACCTATACTTGTCTGATGATGGACTGAGAGCAGCTCCAAAGAGCTGCCCATTACACAGATGAATAGGCAGCCATCGCTGTAGGTAGGCAGAAAAGAAAAGGATTTAGCATATCTTTACTGAGACCAAAAGCACTAAAATCTGCAATATTAATTGGCAAACAATCTTATCTGATCACCTTTACAATGATGGAGACAGAGCCTCTGTGTTTCCCTGTTCAATAAAGATACCTCCACTTGGCACTCTGGTGTAACCATTTGAACAAACCTGCCTGAGGCCAAAGCTGAGCTGAGTAGAGCAGAAAATAGCCTAATCCTTTTGGCAGCTTCAATGAACGGACCCTCTTCAGCCCCTCTAAAACAGATAAACTAAGAGAGCAGTGCCAAGAGACAGATCCTACAGTTTAGCCAGGAATTAGTTAGATATTAGTCATGCTTGGTGGCTCATATTTTAACACGCATGCCCCCATACAAGACAATACAAACACTACAAGGGCTTATGTGAAACCACGTTTGTTTACTGTCTATTAACATGAAATCCCTATTCTTAAAGAGACAAACATATTTTCAGGTGCTACAAGAAAAGGCCTGGAAAGCTAATGTGTTTTTCTCAATTTGTGTCCACTGGTTTAGTTTTGGTTGGTGACCAAATCATTAAATTGTTTACATGTCATGAATAGACCTGCTAAGACTGTTGAACCTTTGCACAATGTAATCTGGTTAAAACAGGTTCTTTCTGATTAATAAATAATTAGCCCATTCACTCGGTTTGGTTAGTTTGTGATAGCCTGACCAGCCATCTCAAGTTTCCTCCTCAAGACAAAGAATAAGTTTACTTCCTCTGAAATTTTACTTTAATGACAAGGGCACAGCAAGACAATATTGGCTAGGCATAGAACCAAGCAGAAAAAAACGAAGCATATGACATAGACAAAAACCAGACTATTATCAACAAAAGACATCTAAAATGGTTTGTAGTGGAGTAGGAGCATCAATGAATGACTGTCGTCAGTTTTTCAGTAAAAACCCGTTGATCCAAGGTGTTATTTGCAATTCTGTAGCAACCTCAGTTGTTCTCAACAGTAGGTCTAAGACACTGCTGTATAAGTCATCACTTAAAGCCCGACTGTCACGATGGCTTTGGCATGTTCTGCACTTTTCCTTTGATTAAGGTTTAATCTAAAGTTGAGTTTAAAAATTTGATCAAATTTAGGCTGTATGAGATTTGGATGATTATGCTACCTTTTAATATTGGCGGGCCCTGGATTCATTATTCAACAATGCCATATCTTGTGTTTTAGTCTGTTTGCAGGGCATCATGCCCAGACAGTTTGTCTTCTAGGAAATGTCCACTTTTATTGAATACATTGCAGTGGCTTCTCTAAATATTATCCTTGTCCTGCAGAGCAAAGATAAAAGCATTACCTTACTGTCTTTTTTGCACCAACTGATAAGATGAGGGATGTCTCATTGGTTGTGTGAACAGTTCAGGAAACTTTTATCTAAGCTCTGGTTTTCTGTAGGGTCTTTTTTCCACTGCTCACAAAGTATGTTTTTTTTTTTCCAGCTTCCTGTTCACATACTCATGATTTACTTCCAGTAATTGCCTTACTCTGGAATGAAGCTGCAGTGTTTTAATGCTCCTTTCTTTGCCACAGGTGTTGAGTAATACTTTCAAACTCTCAGTTTCTGCCTGGATCTGCCTCTCACTGTGTCCCTGACATCTTTCTCAGTCTGACTTAAATGGCTATGGAGTCGAATCAATCAGTAACTTATCTGGAAAAAAACATTTAATTTCACGGACATTTGAAAGGATACGATTATGGTCCCATCATATATCCTTCTGTCTGCTCGAGTATGTCTGAGTCTCTGAGGTTATCTTAAGCTATCTGACTGTTTTAGTAGAATTTAATCTGGGCCAATCATTTGCTTGCACTTGTACACATATGCATGTGAACATTAGGGATGCGCGCGATTAATCGTCTAAACGATTAAACGTCCGCCCACTTACTAGTCGGCACCAGAAATATTAGTCGTTTAAACCAATTTGTGTTTTATTCATGTACAAGGCCGCTTAACTGTCATACAGCCGCCCGCCACTAGTCGGGGCTACAGATCCGTCAGACAGCAGTCCCCTCTCCACAGCAATGCTTGAGTAGACTGGAGTTTTAAAACGGCACGGTGGGAAGATAGTCTCGCAAAACCAGCGTGGTTTGGCGGTACTTTAATCTAGAAAATGAAAACAAGGTAGTATGTAGACTGTGTCAGAAACAACTGGCATACAATCACTCCACTGGAGCAATGCGCAACCACATTCAACTCAAGCATTTGGATGTTAATCTGCACGAGACGACGGCTGCTAATGCTAGCGGTGCTAGCCACACTCAGGCCGATTTGACATTGTTTACCCGGAGACGTGTTCTCCCGTCCGGTCTGAGAGGATAACGCAGCTCATCACGATAATGACTTCATATTGAACTGCGCATAGAGCTCAATAATTCAGCAGTAATTTATCTTTTTTAGATGTTACATTATTTAACTTTAAGTGAGTTTTTGTCGGATGTGCAGGGTTTATATTCATACTGCACTGCGCAAAATGCTGCTCGTTTCGGTTGAAATTTAATTATAATTTAGATGTTTTATTAACTTGAAAGTGAATTAAAGCAATAATTTTTGTCGGATAATCTGCAAGATTCAATGTGTCAGAGGCAATATATTTATTTTGGTGGTTAACGTTTGACTGAGTTGCCTTCATGTTCACATTCATTCATACCGCACGGTGCAAAGTGTCTCGTACTTCAGCGGCATTTAAAATCCGACATGGTTGTTGAACATTGTGATTAAAGGCCTAAAGAACTCTTGTTACACACAATATTTTTTGGGACAATGTTTCAAATTCTGTTTCGATGTTTCAATAAATTGTGCTAAATTTTCACTGTTTTCTGAGTGTTTTCCTTTTTTTTAGACTAGTCGACTAGTCTTAATTAAAATTTTCGTTTAGTCGACAGGGAAATTAGTCGCCAGGAACATCCCTAGTGAACATGCAGAAGGTTTTCATAACAGCTGAATCTTGGTGTGTATGGCCTCTCCGCAAAAGTCTTCTCAAGCCTCTGGCTCTGTGTTCAGTCTGCCGGCTCTGGCTGAAGTCCCTGGCTGGCATCACATCTGTGACTCGTTGGTCTGAGGATATGTGCTGTCTTGAGTATTAAAGGCTTTTATTTGGATGCTGTGGATTTAAAAGAAAGAGAAAAAAAGAAACAAGAAATAACCCTACATGCAGATACAGACAGATGCAAAACTATTAACTCACACGTGAAATTTTTAAACCCCACACCTTTTAACCTTTTAATTTAAGTAGGACAGTGATTTGTTAATTACAATCACAGCTGTACCCAGACATAGTTTTTAAAAAAATTTAAAGATTCAGTGTTTGTTTTTAAGCAAAAGCCATTCACAGTTGACATATTAAACTGCTATTTGTGCTGTAATTGCAGTTTAAACAGCAAATGCCTGGACATTGCAAGCATATAATGTTCTGCGCCAAGCCATCTGGCTGTACACACAACAATGTGTGGTTTTGGCTGTAGTCGATGGTTACAGGCTCTCTGGCTGTGCGTTAAAGAACAATACCAAAACAATTTGTGCTCTCTTCAAATTGGAATTCCTTTTTTGTTTACTCACTGCAAGGAAATTAGTAGCGCAGCAAATGAAAGGTTAAAGGGTTCTATTTATCACTTTTACCCACTTCTATTTTAAATTACAGAAAAGGCACTTGGGGCCCGATCTTCTGCCAAACCTCCTAAAGCTATTAAGTATTATCCCTTAAAAGCTACCCGCTATTAAGGGATAGCGGGTAGCGGGAGGGGCGTTCCCCCACAAAGAACGCATTCTTCCACCTCCCTAAACCTGCGATCTTATCTGCGCTAACCGCTATATTATGCATATATTATGCATGGGAGTGGTTGGGGCGTTCCACCTGTTTAACAAATCAGTGCGATTGCCTTTAAGAGCAGGTTGTGCTACCCGTAAACCGCTATGGAGCGTCTTTTCATCCAGATCAGAGCAGCTCTCATTGGCAGCTCCTCTGGGACTCTGCTGTAGAGCTTCCTCCTCTTCCTTCTTCCTCCTCCTCTGCACTGATATATACATAACTAGCTCTAACTCATGTGGAGCAAATGATTTAATCATAATTTTTTTTATACTCCAAGAAGTTTCAACAAACTGCTCAGAAAAAACAAAGCCACTGATCTTCCAGGAAAGCATTTCTTAACTAGAAAAGCACTCGGAGAGCGCAGACCTCCGCCAAGCACAACAGTTCTCCCATATATTGATTTACAGATTGTGATAAAATCCGCCTTCTGCATCAGAAGTCATCCAGATCAGCCTCTGAAATTTGATAGAGGTTTCCATTGTCAAGGTCTGAGTGAAATTTCATGAGTTTTGGGCAATAATTAACGGAGATATTGAGAAACAAAATTTCCGGCCCCATTGACCGTAATGTTATTGAAAATTTGAAAGTGATCCAGAATCCAGGATTTCTTCCGGATCACAGCCAAAATGAAATCAGTTCTTCCTTTTCACATTTCTGACAACTCCTGAAAATTTCGTCAAAATCCATTCATAACTTTTTGAGTTAACTTGTACACAGACAGACAAACAGATAAACCCCGGCAAAAACATAACCTCCTTGGCGGAGGTAAAAATATTTTTACACAGACAATTCCTATCGGCTACCTGAAAGTTCCAGTAGTTGGTGCGCTCCCGGTAAACACGCTGAGGCAGAGCCGCGAGAACATATTCTCATCAGTGGGCTCCGGGAGTCTTGGCGCAGCTGATGTGCTTTTTAAAATACTGCAGAACGGATCATTGGATGAGCATTGAGCCAGAGGAACAGGTATGATGACATCTACCTTCTACCACTGAGCGCATCTCGGGTGCTCCAAGCGCAAGGAGAGGGTCAGAGGGAGGCGCACAGTACAAGAAACTCCACTACAGAGTTCTGTGATCTCCTCGTTTCCTCCACAGCGCACATAGTGGGTGGTCTGACCACCCGCTACCCGCTATCCTAAAGCCGCGATCGCAAGATATCAAGTTTGCAGAAAGCGCAAATGACACACCCACAGCCGCGCCTACAATGTGAGCAAGGGAGTCGGCAACGCGGGTAGTGGCTTTAGGGAAGCTGAAGATTGCAATAGCGGTTAGCGGAGGTTCCTAAACCCGCAATTTGCGGTTAGCGGGTAGCAGGAGGTGTACGATCGGGGCCTTGGTGTTGTTTCTTCAGATGTGGATCTTGCCCATAAGTGTTTTACATGAAATTTTCACCTTAAAATATAAAAGTGCTTTTAGCTAAATTGTACCTCATTAGTACTATAACCAGTTCTCTCGGTCAATAAACCTAGCTTCTAACATTAACATAACATCTTATCCATCTTATTCATATTTATGTAGTGTGAACCCCCCCTAAAAAAAGACACTGATAGCATGAATAGTGGTCACATAGCTCATACTCTTTTTTTCTGTACCGAAGTGATAAACAGTCACATTATGCACCAAGTCAACATGATTTCCACAGATAATAACAGGACTGTTTTCTCCGACATGCATCTGTGAGCTGAAATGTAACCTATGGGCAGGTTGGTGCCCACTTAGTGCTCTGATTAAATGAACAGGATGATTGTACACTGAAAGGTCTGCAAGTGCTGCTAAGAAATGACTTCTCCATTTAACAAGCATCACCCCTGAAAGGTGCCGTAAACTCCTTTTAAGCCAGATCAAGTCAAGTGTTGTTATTAATGCAATAAGAAATTAGACAGTGGTAAAACTGCCCCATTTCAGCTTTTGTTGGGAATGACAAGATATTAACTGCATCTGTGATGGATTGCATCCTGTCGTATCTACTATGGTCCTTGTGTAAGGTCACAGTAGTCTGTCACTGAAAAATAAGCCTTGTCAGGCAAGTTGATTGCTGGTTTAAAAATCACTTGGAGTTGCAGACCATGAAATGAGGCAGGGTATGAACAAAACCTTTCTTTCTACACGTCTTTTTTCACTGAGGGATTGGATTCTATGCTGAAATGTTTTTGGTGATTTATAAGAGCCATGCAGTCTAATCAGGAATCCAGCTTGAAGTGTCGCTGTGCACTGACCCTGTGAAAAGACGGCGTCCTCCAACTCATCATCAGTGAGGTCAGGAGAACAAGAAGGGAGGTAATGATTGGCTCATCTAAAACAGTACCATTGATGTAATTGGCTTTGTTCGGATAACATTCACGCAGCCCGTCTTAGAGACAGATGCAAAAATGTGCACTTCCTAATCAGAGATCTGCGCTGTAATCAGGAGACAATCTTAATGGGCTGTGTTAAATGGCTAATGCTCATTTTGCTCCGTCTATTTGCAGTCTGATCACCCTGCTTCAAGAAAGTCAAACATCAATGAAACACAGTCAGTCCATTCCTCCAGTAATCCCCTTTTTTCTCCCCATTTTCTTCTTTTTTGAATCCTGCAAAGCTGTTGATATTCTAGTGACTAGTGTGTGTCTGTATGAGGGAGGGGTGGAAGGGGGGGTTATTTAATTGTTTGTGCAATTTACGGATACATAATGCTCTGTAAGAAAGCGCTCTGATCTCTGAAACTCAAGAGTGTTTGAAATAGCTGATGAAGGGCTCTGTGAATTATTCAAATACATCAGTAGTGTCTCATATTTTATTTGGATGGCCTGTGGACAGTTTGTCAGTTTTTGACAGGTCTTAATGTTTATCTATAGGATTCAGATAAGTCATTTTTGACTGGAACAGCCTTTCCTGTTGAGTGTATAGATTGTGTCACAGGAAGAAAAAAAATCTCTCATATTTTCTCTCAGAAATTGAATCTAATGAGGAGCTCAGATGGTTCTAAAATATCTCAAATATTTATCCTCAGAATTTTCTTAAAAAGTACCTGTATACATTTCTTTCAAATAAAATAACCATTTACAAATAGAAAAGCGTTAAAGCACACTACTATGCACAGTTGAATTCAAAAATCTTTTATTCAGAATAGTTCTGCTTTATTTGGAAACCTTTAGTGTGTTTGATCCACCACATGTTCAATGTGTAGGAAACGCGCGTCATTTTTCCAAGTGGAAGACCTTGGAAAGTTTCATACCTGTTACTTTAAAATAGAAGAAAGCAAAAATGCTGAAATTTTCTTAGGAGCTTCTGAAACTCCCTGAAACTTGGGAAGAAAATAGTATACTGTTATACAGTCCAATTGTTCACTGTGGGAAATTGATTTAGAAAAGGCCTTTTCAAGGTCTTGGGGAGGGGGGGGGGGGGGATACAATTTAATTTGCTTCACATATTGATTTTTCATTTGAGTGCATGATTGTGGTACTTGTAGTTTTTTCAACTCCTATGTGTCCTCTAAGTTTAATAATCCAGCAGACTACCAAGGCATTTTTTTTCTACTTGATGTCCATTGTGTTTTGTGAAAAAGAAACCTATTTTGTTATTGGTACCTCTGATTCCACTTCATGTTCACCACAGAAACAATAGTTTTCATGGTGTTGGAAGTCTGAAGCATTGTTACTGCTATAAATCAAAAGGTCTGTAGTTACAAAAGGGCTCATGGGTCAATGTTGGTCTCATGGCTCTGATTGACTTTTAGCATCACTTCAGCTAAAGCATTTTTAAAAGTCCAGCACAATACAGGCATTTACAAAAATTCATTTCACTGTGACTCACTACACTTAGCATTTTCCTGCTTCATGTGGTATTTTTTTGTACTTTTGTACTCTTCCTTTTCTCATTCCCTTTTTACGGTCTTTAACTTTTCTTTTCCCAGACACGGAACACGGTGTGCAGGGGAAGTTGCAGCTGCAGCCAACAATGGAGTGTGTGGTGTGGGCATAGCCTATAATGCCAAAATTGGAGGTAAGTAAGACCATTTCATTTATGCTTTTTAATTTAGTATAATAGTCATTAGCATATCATTAAGTTAAAGTAGTTTGATAGAATTCAATTAGATATTGTATGCACAATAAACTTTGCATTCATATAATTTAATTTAGAGGGTAATTTCTTTCTGCTCGAGTTCCTTTGGTTTGGCACCTCAGTTACGATGGTTTTAGTGTAACTCTGTCTTCACATTTTATTAATGACACAGTGGTAACTTTTAAAGTTGATTTCCTTTATGAGCCTTTCTGCACCACAGATAGTCGTTTGCTGACTAATTGACTGTATTTTTCAGCAGTTCAAGTGTGACTGCGCTGCAGAAAAGACACGAACATGAAGTGAATAATCCTTGATCCAGTGCCACCAACAACACTTGTTTGTAGGAGCTCATGCTTTCACTGAGATTGCACATACAAATCTCACTGTACTGACTGATTCTGCTCATCTTTACTTGACTATTTTCCTGAAGCTCCAGACTTTCTTTTACCAATGAGATAAAGATCAAGTTTGGTTTTGAAGTGTTGATCTGAGTTCTTTGTTGATAAGGGGACAGTCTAAATTTAGTTTTACACTGATGCCAAGGAAAGTGCCTTCACACTGTAATGGACATCTAACTGACATTTCTTGTTTTAACAGTAATAAAGCTGTCAGTATGTGCTGATCAGCATTAACTAAGGAGATATGCAAATCACGTATTAAGCCTTAAAGAATGTTTTGGTTTTTGTTTCCTAATTATTTTTGCAATTAATGGAGTATTCCAAGGAGGATTTTTCGTAACTTTTGTCATCAAGCAATCTGTCAGTACCATGACGACAGCCAACAAGACTCGGCGGAGCCTGTGGAGCCCTGAGCAGTCCCGTTCACAGATGTTACTCATAACTCTCCTTTGTCTTCATTACCATTCATCTCCCAGCAGTAGCAGCATTGGCCCCTCCACTCATAAATTACTCCTCCGTGAATCTGTTTGCGTCATGGGGTCAGTGGATTGTTCATAAACAGCTGTGAGTTCCTCCCAAATGCTCACAGTGTGTAGGTGTGTGTCTGAGAGAAGCAGAGATGTTTCCCAAATGCTGAGTGTGTGTGTGTGTGCATGCGTGTGTGTGTGTGCTTACAGAGTAATGATGATAAGTGATTGTGTTTAAAACTTGTAATTGACCCTGTTTGGCTCACTCTGTGTTTTCCTTTACACCTACTTCACCTCCTGCTTGCACACTCGGAGCAGCACCTATACGTGCTACCCCTGCCTCGGTGTAGCTGCAGGGAAATGGCGCAGCAGTGTCTTAATGAGGAATCGTCAAGCTGCAGGAAGTTGATGGGAATTGTTACGACAGTAATCATCACTACTGCTGCAGTACACCTCTTGCATAATGATCACTAAGCAAACATTGCACTTTATGTTGCATGTTCAGTTACCAGTATTTAAACTCGTGCTACAATGATTTCCCCGGCAGAGTAATTGCTGCTTTGTACGCATCCCTACTGCCATATGTTATCTAAAATGACTTCATGTGGACGTCGTCAGTCGTAATGTTTGTCTCTGATGTCCGGGGGTCCTCTATCGCTAATAGACCTTATTTGGGGGTGGTTCGTTTCATGCCTCTCTACAGTCATTAATGTTCAGAGGAGTGATCTGAGGTTGCAAACTTCAAAGGCACAGACAGGGTTGCGTTCGGGGAATGATGAAAGGTGACATTTAGTGGTACCCTGTGGATCCACAAGTCTGCTGGCGGCTCTGTAAACTCTCAGCTCATGTCTATGTGAGTCTGTGCAGCACTGTCTTGTGTCTGTGCAGCTCTGTCTCATCTGAATTCTGACAGATTTGTTTTCTTCCTCTCTCTATATCAGTTTAGCATCTATGGGGGCAGAAAACAGGCTTTCTTGCTTTAACAAACAGCCAAATGTTTTTCTTTTTTTCTTTTTGTGACGATGAAATTGTTCAGTATCCCTCAGAACAGCAAGTAAATCTTTAGACTCTCACCATCAAATCTGTGACATGTTTTTTTTTTTTAATGAAGTCTTTTTGTATGCTATCTTTTGTTTTGATGTTTGCTGGTTGAAAATGACATGGGGATTAGTTCTAACCCATTTCTTTCTGTCTTTTTTTTGACAAGTTTTCTGCTTTTTGCCATCTCATACTGTTCTTTGTGTTTGTGTGTGAGCGTGTCCTCAGATTTTACATCTCTCTCCACCCATCCGATGCTAAAAATTCATGCGCTCGCTCTCATTCTGTTACTTTTTCTTCAATTTCAGTTCAGTTTAATTCAACTTTATTTATACAGCATCTATTACAATACAAATTGTCTCTAGGTACTTCTCAGAGACCCAGAGCATGACCCCTGAGCAAATCTTATTAACTATAACTAATATTAAATCTTAATTAAAGAAACAATGACATGTAAATACAAAAAAAAAACTCCTCTAGCGGGAGAAAAACCTTTTCTTCTTCACTTCTCTTCCGTTTGTTAACTAAATCTGTGCTGAATTCTCTTTATTTTATAGGAGTTCGTATGTTGGACGGGGAGGTGACAGACGCAGTCGAGGCTCAGTCTCTTAGTCTCAATCCTCAGCACATTCACATTTATAGTGCCAGCTGGGGCCCAGAGGATGATGGCAAGTCACTGGACGGCCCTGCCAAGCTGGCTAAGGAGGCTTTTATCGAGGGAGTCACAAAGGTCAGTTAGAGCAAAAGGCTAGACGTGTAAAACTCCTGTTTTTAAAGATGTTTGATCCCAGCAGCACACTGTAAAGCATTTGTGAAAGTATAGTGGATAAAGATGGGATAAAGCCACCTGGTTGAACAGTTGACAATAAATATAAGGTTAATTGGCAAAAAAAATTTGTAAGACAATTGTAAAATATCACCCCAGAGAAGCAGACATTTTAAGGTGTAAAATGGGGAGATTACGTTGCAAAATCTTGCGTTTCATCATTTGCCATGCATAAAAACAAGGGACACTGCTGATAACCTGTCGTGACCGGATAGCATCTTTAAAACTGGTCTCCCAAATCAAAAAAAAAAATAGAGGAGGCCCTCAACTGCAGAGCAGATGAAACTGTATAAACCAGGAATTGGAAAGAAAAAAAAATGCTTTCAAAACTACCAGTATTGGTCCTCTAATTTTGCAAATGCTTACAGAGCATCATTAAAAGAAGGGTTTAGGCATCACGGTGGTAAACATGTTGCCTGTTGACTTTGGTTTGCAATACTCAGGATGATTTGAAACAGGATAAGACATCTCGAGCCATTTTCAGTCCATGAAATTTTAATCATTCCTTTTTTTTTTTTTTTCGTCTTTTCATAAATTTGGCCAAAATGCCAGCAGTTGTACCTGTGTTTGTTTTCCATCAGAGAGCAGTCACTGAGGATTCAGATGTTTCACACAGCTCTCCCCTTCCTCTCTTTTCCTGAATTCATATCAAGCAGATCTTTAGAGCAGTGACTCGTTTTGGGAGATGCTCGGTCACTTTATTGCTGAAGTTAATGAAGTGAGAAGATTGACATAGGGAAATTGTGTCTTTCAGTAACAAAATCTTATGAATAGCTGTAAAACTCGGCAATTAACATTTTGTTTGAGACATGCCAGTGCCACGTGGTTTAATTGGGAGATTAGTTATCTGCAGTTCCTATGTTGATGTCTGTTTGCCTTTAAACATAATTCCCTTGCACTGTTTCTCTCTGCAAATATGAATTATTAAGATAGGTGGTAAGATGTTGTTGAAAACTGCATAAAATATCCAGTTGGGATCAGCATTAAGTCTGGATTCTGGTTAGACTAGAGGAAGCACAAATCTATAGGGAGCAGACTTCAGTACAACACCAAGGCCAGTAACGTCCTGGAGCAAATATGTTTATATCCCAAACTCTTTCATAAAACCATAATATACATGTTGGAATTTCCCTTCATGTTAGCTGTAAGGGTTCATTCAAAAGGTTTTGTGTTTGCGAATATTTGAGTATTCTTGTAACATAAATGAATGTCAGAAATAGCCTGCACTTTTCTCCACCGGTATAATACTTGTTTTTATAGTTCTCTGAGAAGTTCTGTTAAAAAGGACAAACTCAAGGTGAGTTTGTTAATTGCCCATCAAGTCCTCCTTTAGGGCAGAGTAGAAATTGGAGTCAAAGGCAGTGCTAATTAACATGTAAGTGAATGAAACTGCAATTTTTTTGTGGAATAGAGGGAGTCATCTATCACATCGCAAAATATTCCATGTATCATAGTTGTGTTAGTGAGGAAAACTTACCTGACAGCAGAAAAAAAAAAAAAAAGAGACCTTTCTGGTTCAGTGTCTGTTCCCCTGGCTGGGAGATAAGGCTTGGCACTCTGGCGTTATCGTCTGCTACTGCCTCTTTGCTTCTGTAACCTGCAGCAAAGGCAGCACTGGGTCATAAATTGGGATGGACGGTTAAGGAGTATTATGTCCGCCTTCTAGTGTGAGTATATATTTCGATTCAGGCCGCAAACCCACAATGGGGTAAAGCACATTCACCCCATTTTCTGAAGAGAGGTCATTTGTGAGTTGGTGTTATAGAAATCTATTTCCAAAATTAAACAGATAATTCTTACAAGATTGCTCTGAAACTTTCTTCAGGTCCAATTAAGATCCTTTTACAGAGTTTTGAGCCCAATGTTTCAGTAATGAAGTATGTCAAAGCAAATTATGTCACAACAAAATAAATTAGGAAGTAAATCATCCAGTATCCAGGCAGACACACTGCACTCTGGAAACAGCCTGTTTTTTAATCGTGTTATGTGTATCTGTGGGTGAAACTGGTATATTTCCTCACTTTTTTTTTTTGCTTCTTGATTCTTGTCTTAGTGGTGTTTTTTTTTTGTTTGTTTGTTTTTTTAGTTCTCCAAAAGTTGTATGTTATCCACCCACTTGGTCAAACTGTAGATGGAAAAAAAAAAAAAGATTTCCTCCACTTTTATTGTGAAGACAACTGTGCCTCGGTTGCTTTTTTCCACATATCGATAGAAGATTCAACTTTAACGGTTTCATTGATTTTCAAAGACAGGGTGTAATAAATAATCAAGAGTAGGAATGTGTGGTCTGACTAAATTATTACTTATTAAAGACAGAGAGCTAACCATGTCTAAAGAAGAAATTGGTGCATTTTTTTCAGAATATATTGTTTAGAAGAAGAAATGCATGATATATATTGACAGCTAAAGTAAGACTAATTAAAACTGATTATAAAATGAAGCCTCTAAGATGTTAACAAAATGTCTCTGAGATCATTCTCCACCTCAGGGCCATTTCAAAGCTATGGAGCCCTGACAGCTGACGCCCTCTGTCTCCATCTCCAGCGTGGCTTCAGGGACAATCAGCAAAAACTAGTCCACCGACCTCAGGCTATAATCAGGAGGTCTTTTTTTTCTCTTTTCCTTTTTTTCTTTTATTTAAGGAGAAGGTCAGCAGTGTTGGTCAGTGGGTGGACAAATCTGTGTCGTCAAAGTAAGAAGGGAGCCTGAAAAAAAAAAGAAAAGAATGATTTTTTGAAAAGGTAAATCGAATAGCAGTGAGAGAGAGTGGAAAAAATTGTCAACAATTTCAGACCATGACTGCAGCACTGTTTCATTGCAGCAACCCAGTAATTTCTGGAGCTCTAAGAACAAAAAAAGACTTTTCAGTAATTTAATCAGCTGGAGACAAGTACATTGGGGAAAAAAAAGGCATCATGTGAGAGATAAACAAAGCAATCAGGTCACAGTGATGCTTTTGACTTCACAAAAGTCAGCCTTCTTTGCTAATTCAATCAAAAACTGCACATACAGGCAAGATTTCAATCTGTTAGCAACTGAACATCTCACATATGCGTACTTATGTTGCACACTCAGTGCCTGATAACTTGCTGTCATTTATTCATCCTTGATGTATGTTCAGCTTGAGTACGTATGGTAATTGCCTTTTTTTTTCCTCTTTGTGGTCTGACATTCATCTTGAAATTGAATGTATTAACAAGAGCTGTGCCTGCAGCAGTTCAGTGTTTCTCAGGGGAAGAAAAGCACATAAATGACGTGCTGTTTAAGCAGTGAAACAAACGTCTTTGTCAAAGATGGTTTTTCACACATCGGCAAGTTCTTATTGGTCCCTTTCTCCTTTCCTCCTCTGTTCCTGGGTTTCCACTCTAAGAAGGTGTTTATGTTTTTTTGTACCATAGGGTCGTGGCGGACTGGGCTCCATCTTTGTCTGGGCCTCGGGTAATGGTGGCCGAGAACAGGACAGCTGCAACTGTGACGGCTACACCAACAGCATTTATACCCTGTCCATCAGCAGCACCACGCAGTCCGGCAATGTGCCGTGGTACAGCGAGCCCTGCTCCTCAACCCTCGCCACCACCTTCAGCTCTGGAAATCCAGGGGAGAAACAGATAGTGGGTGCAGACAAACGCATATACATATATCTCAGCTTTTTGTGTCGCTTTTTTTTTTATACTTGAACGTATTTTAAATTTAAAAAACAAAATCATACAAGTCACACGAGAGCGTGGTACACAGACATCTTAAAATCCACCACTGTTGAGTGTGTCTTCATATTAATCTCGTGTGTCAAAAATAGAATAATATCAAACTGCCAAAAATCAGAGTATCTAAAGTGGAACACACAATGAGAGGAGCAAACAAACAATGAAAAGCCACATGCGTCCTTCAAAGTTGCTTGTCAGCTGATAAAAGACTCGCTTCAGGGATATACAGTAACATAAACAGCCACAAATCTGCCATTCTCTCCAAAATATACCAGAGGGATGCTGCAGGCAAACAAATGCAATTCATCAAAAGCACTGAAATTAAAGTTGTTGTTTTTTTTTGTTTTTTTTTTAAATAACAGAACTCATGTCGTATTGTTTCTCCAGCAGAGGGAGGCTGCCATCTGTTGTATTAGTGATTTCATGCTGTTGCTTTGGTGCAAAACTCATATTTATGTGCACTGTGATGAGGTGCTGTGCTCACTACAGTATAGCTGAGCAGCGTTCAAAGAAATCTGCCAAGAATTCACTAATGATTCATTTGGGGGACACATTTCATCACCCTAGAATCTTGACCAAACAGATTTTATTAACTTGATTTCAGGAATAAACAACCGTGGAAGCAGAATTTCTCTGACAGCGGGTTTCTAGTGGTTGAAAAACCACTAGAAAGGCTGTAGCTGTTTGCTGAGATAAACACATTACCACGGAGTTGATAAAAAATACAAAATTTACTATTTTCCCTTCAAGGCCCTATGCTTGATACAATGTTACAATATAAGAAAGACATAAAAGCAAACTTGTTATAAAATTAGGGTGTCTTAATTATCAGATACATGAAAACTGACATTTTGTAAGGGATTTAGTTTAAAAAAAAAATAAGTAAAACTATGAGTACTCCTCAATAACACATTGTGTTTGGTTAATCAGTTGTAATATATTTTTAATAATAAATATGACTGTTAGTCATGTGCACTGCCTTTTGGGTTTTAGGTAGAATTGTCCCATTGCAAGTTTATTTCTAGCCCAAAAATGTTTTGCTAACAATGTCATAAAAGACAGAAATGGAACAGAACCTCATAAAAATGATTTAACCGCTTACTAGATTATTGAAATGTTGGCTTGTTGGTCATTAGTGCTACAATCTGTCAGGCCAAATGTTGTAAACAAAGAATGCATATTTAACCTTCACCGCTCCCCTGTACTTCTTGCCTTTTTGTCATTTTTGGCATGTCCTCATCATGACCCTGGCAGCTCTAATTAGCTTCCCGGGACTGACACACAGCAAAAGCGGAGGCATATCTGGACTACTACCATACTCTGTTGTGCCCCAGCCCAACCTGGCTGAACCAGTTTGAATGACATTCACTGCCCCACTTGTGACCCTTTGGCAGGCATTCACAGACCTGAGATTTGAATGTAGCAACTCATTCCCTCTTCCACCACCTCCTCTTTTCATTTCATTTAGCTGCAAGCAAAGCTCCCAGTGTCCCTTGCTGTCTCCTGTCTAACACTCAGCTTCTCTCACCATGGAATTGACTTGTGTGGAATAAAGTTCACAGTTAATGGGAGCTTTAGTGCCTCATATGAGCTGTGCCTGTCTTTCAGTATTGTGTACTTTTGTCTTTTCATGACTCGAAGGTGACCACAGATCTGAGGCAGAAATGCACCGACTCTCACACAGGGACTTCTGCTTCAGCCCCGCTGGCTGCTGGGATCATCGCTCTGGCTCTGGAGGCCAAGTGAGTGCAAAACACTCAGACGTTTCTTTTAACATCATGGGCACCGTATTAGTAAAACGTTTAATCGTTATGGTTATTATCAGCAACGCTGTTATTTTTATTATAAAGCTCCTCTGTGTACTCATGGATAGTGTGCGCACTCATGCCTAGAAATGCACAGACACCTCTGGAAATCGGCTAAATCCCAGAAGAAATTCTCTCTGCTTCAAATTAAGCTTTTGATAATCTGTTAATTAGCGAGATGAATCTGCAGCTGATGCCCACGCAGACATTTAAATACTTGTAGTGAAGATTTTGTGCTCAAGAACGTCTCTCATTACTGCTCTCACAGGACTCTAGGTCTCCAAGCTTCAGACATGTTATCTGTTTTCTGCGTATCTCCAGTCATATCTTGCATGTGTAAAGTCAGTCTTATCACTCAGCTGCCTTCAGCTCTGCATAATTCTCCTCATGTTCACATTAGTGATGGCAGGTGTCAAATCCTATCCTGAAGTACCTTACAGCCCAGCTATGTATCCTCAGCCTCCCTGCCTTATCTCACTTCTGACAGCTCTGATATCTTAGGAGTTGGGCAGTAAGTGACAGATTTTCGCCACGTATGTTGACTATCAACTAATATTTGGCAATGACCAGCACACTAGCAGGGTACCCTTCCTGACAGGCAGAAATAACAACATCGTAGCTAGTTTATCAGACTGGCATCGCAATTGGAACTCACAGAGATTGAATCCTTTAATAACCAAAGTTTTTTGGCTGTTATTTTGTTATGTCCCCCTTTGCTCTTGCCTGGGGTGACTGGGTGAATCTGGGGGATCTCATCCATTAATAACGCAGGAAGGGGATGTGAGACATGAAAGCTGATGTGAAGGGTGGCACAGGTGATGTGCCTTGCTGAAATTCTGCATTTCTATCTCTGTCAACTGTGGTGTTAAACTCAGGAAGCACTGTGATTCATGGTTTGATTACTTTACCCACTGAAGAGTTTTTTTTTCTTCTCACTGGTGGTTCACAGGCTTCTCTGATGGATGATCAGTACTGTGTGTCTTTATGAATCTATTTGAGAAGAAAAAAAAAAAACACATTTATTGAGTGCCTAGAGTGGTGAAAGGTGACCCCTTCCGCTAGTCCCAGGCCTTCTTAGAAACTGTTGTTACATAGAGGAATGGCCACCCTCCTCCATGCTATTATATCTTCCTGTTTTATTGTGTTGACTGACCTCTCAACACGGCAGGTTATGATGTTTTAAGACCAGTGTTTTACTCTGACGTTAAAACCTTTTTGTGAGCCAATAGCTTTGTTATCATTGACCAGCCTGCCCTCTTTGTCTTGGTATAATATTTCAAGTGCACAGTCGTTCTCACTGTATATGTTGGAGATGGATCACATTGCAGGTGTGTCTACAGGCCTTTGACCTTCTCCATGTCTCACAGCTCCTCATATTTCCTCTCCTGTATTATTTTACTGTTGAGGTCAGCAAAACCTGAATTTTCTCATAATGTCTGTAATGTAAAAAGTAAAGCCTTCGGCCATTATATGGCAGAAAGTCAATGTGATTATTTAGCTCTCCTTCCTGTGTGTGTGTGTGTGCGTGTGTGTGTGTGTGTACAGTATGAATCTCACCTGGAGGGACATGCAGCACCTGGTGGTGAGAACATCTCAGCCCAGGCATCTCAGTGCCAGAGACTGGAAGACCAATGGAGTGGGGCGCAGAGGTAGAGACTTGTAATCATCTTTTGTCCAGTTCAAGCTCAGATGGCAGCGTACAGCATGGTATCATGTTTATGTCTTGGGCACAGAATAGGAATTCTTCCCAAAATAGCTTTAGATGTGTTCCATTACCCTTGAAATTTAAAATCTGGGTTTTCAGACAGAAAATACACCAAATGTAAAGATGCTACTTTGTGTTGAAATAGTGCCTCGAGTGATTTCAGGACTAGAGAGGAGCTATACAAGTACGATGTTGTGGTTGTTGTCAATTTCAGTAACTCCAGTAACTCCCATACATTGCTAAAGCATTTTTATGCTGCCATGAGATGTTTTTTTTTTGATGATTAATAAAGG
Organism: Hirundichthys speculiger; assembly: GCA_018398805.1. NCBI lineage: Eukaryota > Metazoa > Chordata > Actinopteri > Beloniformes > Exocoetidae > Hirundichthys > Hirundichthys speculiger. The sequence continues at coordinate 1,970,462 of JAGFBZ010000080.1, read as the reverse complement.
AATATTTCAAAAAATTGTCAAGGGAAATATATATATATATTTTTTTTTTTTTCCATCTACAGGTCACAATATATACCAAAAAGAGTCACATTCACATTTCTGTTGGATCTGGTTCCCTTTAGCATGATGTAAAAGGTGTAACAAGAAGAATTATTGCATCATGTAACTCATTGCTTGAGTCATCCTTAAGTTTTGAATCAATTAATTCTTCATAAAATTGTGGGAAATGACCTCACAGATATCCGTCAGACATGACCGGCTCCACATACAAGGAGCTTGTCTTTCCACAGTTCCTTGCAGACACCTACATTTTTTCAATCTCAAGTGGTTGAAAGAATAGAAATGAATCTGCCAAAATTAAAGAGGTTCTGGACATCCATCATCAGTATTCTTGGAAGGAAGAGGAGAGAACACAAATTTTACACATAATATAACATACTGAAAATCTTTTCACAGTTGATTTTTTTTTTCCAACATTTCAAAATATTTCTCAATTTTTGCTCCAAAGCTGTAATAAAAATGTGGCTATTATCATGCAGCAAAAGTCTTGTTCTCTGGTCAAGAAATGTTCCAGCTTGATTGTCATTGCCCCAACAAGCTAGCTGACATCAAACATCAAATACTATCTATAGTACATGGCCACAGCATTGCAGGCATTCATGTTCATCAGAGATTAAATTGTTTTTTGTGTTCTCTTATAAATGGGTGGCAGCTGTTGAGCAGGTAAAGCCAGGTGTCCACTAATCACAGGGTTGGCAGTTTATGTCCAGCCTGCCGTGTGCCAAGGTGATCCCAGGCAAGACTTGAGCAAGCACCGTGTTTGGTGGCTCTTTAGCAACTGTTGTGTGTGAATGACAAATAAGATGAAATTCACTCTGTTAAATGTTTTTAAGCTTAGAGGGTACAGACCACTAAAGACCACCTCGTATCTTTACCATAATTTTTTGAAAATTACGTTTTTGTGATGTCAGTTTCTTGCTTGGCATTAATTTGTATCCTGTTAGTGTCCAGTTTTTTTTTTTAGGTGAAGAATTACAATATAAAAAAATAGTTGGTTTAACTACTTTTTAGTAAAACAGCAATGTTGGTATTCCAGCAGACAGTCAAACCAACGAACAGTCAGCCAGCAGAGCCTCAATGTGTTTCTCAAAGTCAAAGATGCAAAGATGTAGGTTAGACCTGTGATTTTAAGTTGATTTTTTTTTTTTTTTTTATCGAGGGCATAATCAAGCAGTCTAGCATATGTTCAGGAGTAAGTTTTTGAAAATGTCTTTGTACATGGAGATAACTGTGGAGGCTTTAAGAATGCGGAGGATGCAAGCTTTAAAACACATCCTTCCAAAGTTTTCCAAATGAAGGACTGGGTCCATAATAGAATTCAGTTTTTCAGCAGCATTCAATGTCATAGCATCTCATTAAAGATCCTTCCTCAACTTTGAGAAACAGCAGCTGACTTTGAGCAACCACATAAATGAGCTTTTTGTGTCACCTCAAGAAAAGTGTGATGCTCCTGTCAGGCTTGGCAGGCTGTCTAACAGATTTACTCTACAGCTAAAGCACATTAAACCACGTAAACTTACAGCAATGTCCTTTTCCATGAGGGTGAGGTTGCAACAACACACTGTGTGAGCATGGCTTATAAGCTACAGGATAGATCTGTTTACTTTGTTTCTTATTCCCCTGTCACAGCAGCCTAGCAGCATCTGTCAATCAAACACATGCAGCCTCCAGCCAGCTGAGATGAAAAGAAATCATTCTGATAATTTCCCTAAAGAGATATTCTCTTTGTCTTGGTATAAAGAACAGAGAATTGAATGTTTGTTTATATATATACAGAGGAGGAAATAAGTATTTGATCCCTCGCTGATTTTGGCAGTTGTCATACTAAGAAATAAATGAACAGTCTCAGACTTCAATGGCAGCTTTATTTTAACAGTTATAGAAAGAATATTGAAAAACAATTTGAGAAAATTACACAAAATGAAAAATAAAAATCAATTTGCAAGTCATTGAGAGAAATAAGTATTTGATCCCCTAGCAAAACATGATCTAATACTTGGTGGCAAAACCCTTGTTGGCAAACACAGCTGTCAGACATTTCTTGTAGTTGCTTACTAGGTTTGCACACACATCAGGAGTCATTTTCGTCCACTCCTCTCTGCAGATCATCTCCAAATCCTGAAGGTTTTGAGGCTTGCGCTTGGAAACTCGAAGCTTCAGCTCTCTCCATAGATTTTTTATAGGATTAAGGTCAGGAGACTGGCTAGGCCATTCCATGACCTTGATGTGCTTCTTATGGAGCCACTCCTTTGTTTCCTTGGCTGTATGTTTTGGGTCGTTGTCATGCTGGAAGACCCGTCCACGACCCATTTTCAATGTCCTTGTGGAGGCAAGGAGGTTCTCACCCAAGATTCTGCGGTACATGGCCCCATTCATCTTCCCATCGATACAGTGAAGTCGACCTGTCCCCTTAGAAGAGAAACACCCCCAAAGCATAAGGCTTCCACCACCATGCTTGACAGTAGGGATGGTGTTTTTGGGGTCACATTCAGCATTTCTCTTCCTCCAAACACGTCGAGTTGAGTTGAGGCCAAAGAGCTCAATTTTAGTCTCACCTGACCACAGCACCTTCTCCCAGTCTCTTTCTGAGTCATTAATATGTTCGTTGGCAAACCTGAGTCGGGCCTGGACGTGAGCCTTCTTGAGCAGAGGGACCTTGTGTGCACTGCAGGATTTTAAACCATTGCGTCTCAGTGTGTTACCAATAGTTTTCTTGGTGACTGTGGTCCCAGCTGCCTTGAGATCATTAACCAGCTCCTCCTGTGTAGTTCTCGGCTGATCTCTAACCTTTCTCATGAACATTTAGACCCCACAAGGTGATATCTTGCATGGAGCCCCCAGCCTAGGTTGATTAACAGTCATGTTGTACTTCTTCCACTTCCGAATAATTGCACCAACAGTTTGTCACCTTCTCATTCAGCTTCTTACTTATGGTTTCGTAGCCCATTCCAGCCTTGTGGAGTTCAACAACTTTGTCCCCGACATCTTTTGACAGCTCTTTAGTCTTGCCCACGGTGGAGATGGTGGAGTATTAGTGAGTCTGTGGGCAGATGGCTTTTTATACAGGTGACAATTTGGAACAGGTGTCTCTCATGCAGGTAATTACTTCAGTGAGATTAGGAGTATGGCAATGGTCTGTGGGAACCAACACTGGTCGAGGTTGGTTGGGGATCAAATACTTATTTTCCTCAATGACTTGCAAATACATTTTTATTTTTCCTTTTCGTATAATTTTCTCAATATTTCCAATATTCTTTCTCTAACTGTTAAAATAAAGCTGCCATAAAAATCTGAGACAGTTCATTTATTTCTTAGTATGACAACTGCCAAAAACAGCGGGGGATCAAATACTTATTTCCTCCACTGTGTATGTGTATGTATGTATATATATATATATATATATATATATATATATATATATATATATATATATATATACATACATAAGGGGCAAGTTAACTGGGCAAGTTAATGCGTCATTATTGTGTTAACGCATTAATTTATTAACGCCAACATTTATTTTATCGCGCGTCAATGCATGTTCCTCACATGCTTTTGTTTTGAAAAGTCTGTTACTGGCTGCTGCAGAACCAGAAGACAATTGGCAGGCAAAACTAAAACAGACATGGAGAGCGGTAAAAATCAGTATACTTTACTGTTCAGGTAGCAATATTTTACAATTCTGTCTGTAAAAAAAACTTTCAAACCCCTTTGTTCAAGACGATCCGGTCATTCCTCCGTGTTACATCAGATCTGCTCCATGTGTTGACTGTCATGCTGTTCTCTAGCTGGTTACTTCAGTGCGGCTCCATCTAGTGGCACAGATGTGTAATGACAGCAGAAAGTCTATTCCTTGATTATAAAACAAAGCCATTTTGGGTCACGTAAACCAGACAATAAAATATTAAAAACAAATTCAGTCCCGTGGCCTGTTTGTTAAAATTAAAATATAAAAAACAGGCATTTTTTGTATTAGATTAAAAAATAAAAAAAATGAAAAAGTCACATTTTAATTTTTTAAAATTTTTGATTGACAATCAAAAACGGGGAAAAAAAATGATACACAGACAATCACGGATTGGTAAAGTTACTGAACTTTAACGTGGACAGTTTCATTTTAAAGTTCTCCCAGATGGAGGATTTGACAGAAATAAGGTCATTAGTAACAACTGCCAAGTTAAACTCCCCGTTAAAAGTTTCTGCTGTTACTTCAGAAATTGCCTGTTTTAATGTTTTAATTTTGCTCAGCCACAATCATTTTGTTGGATTCTGTTTGACTTTTTTTTTTTATTTTTTATAAAAACAGGATGACATTATTGCCCTGGCAGTGGCAATAAGCTTAATTTATTTTACATTTTTTAAGATGAGATTTACACTAAATATGTGTTACTGACAAGTGCTGATGTTAAAAGTGTTTGAACAACAAATGTTATGGCACTTTAGTTCATATGGCAGCAGAACATTTCAATAAAAGTGCATTTTACACTGCTTTTGAATTCATTATTTGATTTTGCCTATACAATGTGATTAATCAGGGAAATAATGCGATTCAAAATTTTAATCGTTGCCCAGCCCTAATATATATATATATATATATATACACATATACACATATAAGCAAAGACATTGTTAAAGGTCTGCATTTTGATGGAAATATAATGGTTACTGAAGACACTATTGTCTACTGTAGTTTCTCCCTCCTGGGTGTGGGCTTTCACTTTCATGTTATTCTCTCCTATTTCCTCCATCTTTTTTCTCTCCTCAGTGAGTCATTCCTACGGTTATGGGCTCCTGGATGCTGGTGCTATGGTGGCTTTGGCAGAGAACTGGACGACAATGGGACTACAGCACCAGTGTGTTCACACAATGCTTTCAGAACCAAGGTTAGAAGGATATTCTTTTATGTTCGTCTGTAAATTACAGTGGGTTTTAGTTTCAGTACAAGTGCTTGCTGTTCTACCCTCGCTCTCACCTTGATTGATGTCACAGCATCCTCCTCGAGGCTGGAGAGGTCACTTAGATTCTTAGCACTGTGTGATTGTCTGTGGCCATTTCTGCAGCCACACAACATTAACCACTCTCTCCTTCATTTGTCAAACCTGCAGAGATATCGGGAACAACTTGGTGTTCAGCAAGAGCGTGGATGCCTGCTGGGGTCGACCAGAGTATGTCAATTCGCTGGAGCACGTTCAGGCTCGCCTCACTCTCTCCCACAACCAGAGAGGCAAATTGGCCATTCATCTCATCAGCCCACTGGGCACACGTTCCACTCTGCTGTTCCCAAGGTACACAGAAAAACACGCCAATCCAACAATCGAGCCCTAATGTAAATCTCCTTTTTTTGTGTGTGTGTGTGCATCTCTGTGTCACACACAGGCAGGCACAGTTCGTTTGTACTTTATTTTTATCTGTATACACACGCTCCCATGGGTAAACTCTGAAACAAAGGCACAGAAAAAAAAAAATCAAATGCTCCAAATTATTGCCAGAGGACTGGTGAAGGACACGTTCACCCTTCACACTCCCACAAAAAAAAAAAAAGAAAGTCTGCTATAAGATAAAATTGCATATACATACTAGATGGTTTTGCTAGACAATGGCACTAACCTGAATGTAAATGCAGTCACAAAAAAAAAAATAAAAAAAATCAAAAGCTCTCTCCTCTTATATTCAGGCCCAATGACTACTCCTCTGAGGGGTTCAACGACTGGGCCTTTATGACCACCCACTCATGGGACGAGGATCCTCAAGGAGAGTGGACCCTCGAAGTAGAAAACGTTGCAGCTAATGGACATGACTATGGTAACCCTACTCATCACCATTAATTGTTCAGTCTGGTCACATCACATCAAACCCACATTTATACCAGCATTAACTGCCCCTCACCATTCAAGTCTTGCTGCATATTTTCACCCTTCTTTAGATACCCTCTTTGCAGTTTCCTTTTTTTTCATTTCTTTTTGTGCCACTCCTTTACTGACAATGAAACATTTTTGATATTGAGGGGAAAAACCCAGAGAGGTACACCCAGATTAAGAATTGACAGCCGTTAGGCACAGACCAGTTTTTCTGGGGGTACACACACACACACACATACGAGAACCTCGTGATGAAACTTTCATGCGACTGATTTTCTTTCCAACATTTGATCAACACTTACTCTCAACAGACCACATGTGGTCACAGAGAGTTCCCACCTCTACGTTTATCCTGTGGCTTTGTTTACTCTGAGCTGCAGAGAGAGATAGGAACACCTTTCTTCCTCTGCTGGAGTTGATCCTCCCCCCAGAGGTGTGTTTGCCCAGCTCACTTGTTTCCTCTCCTTCCACCCCCATATCCTCTTCTCAGCCACTTCACTCTCTCAGAGGTGCTAAATTGATATTTTCCTCCACCTCTGTATACCCAGCTGCCCTCCACACTCCTTCTCTGTTTCTCCCTCAGGTGTGTTGAGTCAGTTCACCCTCATCCTGTGGGGCACTGGACCCAGCATAGTCAACCCCTCTTCACCTGACTTCCTGCGGCCTTCAAACAATAGCTGCAAGACGTTTGATGCTCAGCAAATCTGTATTGGTGAGATCTCTCTGCTTCCGCTGACATAGAACCTTCGAACAGGAACAGCTTATGTTGAATGGACCCATTTACTGGTGCACATAATCGACGTTGCAATGTTGCAGGCTGTTTTAGGTATTATGATTTGTGAAAAGCATGTGTTGTGAGAGCAGATTAACCATTCACAAGCATTTGTGCCTCCGTTTATGAATTCACAATAAATTAGCACATTGACAGATGTCATATTAGAATGTTCTGTGTATTGGGAGCAGCAGATGAGATTAAAACTGCAAAAGCACGAGGTTGAGTTCCTCCATATTTCACAGTTGTTACTGATAATCATTTAATACAAACTAGAAAGGAGTCAAATTATCTACCAGTTAAGTAAGATACTTAGTAAAGCTCTTTTTGTTGCGCTACTGCCACCTGGGCATTTTTGTTAAAACATTTAACTTTACAGCAATTTTAAGCAAATTATTCCTTAAGAAAGCTTCTAGTGGAAAACAAATAGCAGCTTCAGGCTGCCTGTTCCTGCTGCAAGCAGATAGAAAGAAGAGCTTGTGCTATCGCATCACAGTACTGAGGAATATACAGTATATTCACGGCAGCTAATTTAAGTGTGTAGATGTTGCAGTGGGGTTGTCTGCAGTCCCTCCAGTAAGTGGCTGACAGGGCAAGTAGCAGCACAGCTGAAAATAAATACAACTGTAAATGCATATAATTATAGCTCAATCAGCATAATTGATTCTCCAATTTATTGCTGCATTTTTCAGTTACTTATGAAACTACAAAGTAAGGAACATGGAGCACACATTAAAGAACTTTAGTGGATTTATTGCAAATAGTAAACATGCAGTCACAGTAAAGTTTATTATTCTAAATGAAACCAAATCCATGAGTGAAAGCTTTCTGAAAATCACAACTGCAAAACGAACTCTGTCTTTAGATTTCTAAAAAGCTATTTATGGGGTTGACAGTTGATTGAAAATCAGCTTCATGAGCGGCTGCTCTTTGAAGAGAGTTGTTTTAGCAGATGAAGTTGCTGAACCTCCTCTCGCCCAGGCATCACGGTTGATAGATGCTGAAAGGCTATTTCATCATTCATCATATTGTCCAGACAGTTTCAATAACAGTGTGTGTGGCTGGACAGAATCAAACTAATGAGAAACAGAGTTAATATCCTTAGTGGATGAGGTTTGGGGAGGGAGTTGATTCTGCTGAAATGATCCATCTCCTCTTTGTAAATGAATGTGTTCATGCAGACACAACAGCTGCATCTAGAATTAATCATTAGACTGACAAATCCTAACTGTGACAACTACACAGCAAAAACTCCTGATCTGACAACGATTTAGCTTTAAGTCTAGCCATGAAGTTGTCTTGATCTTGTCTCTGACTTAACTATCTCAATAATCTTATATAACCTGGTCTTGCTTATTATTTTCTCTAAACAATATCAATGAGAATTTACAGCAACACATTATGTTCCAAGTTTGAGAGTGTTTACAGTGGTGTTGCTTGGAAAGTATAAGCCAAAAGTGATCCAATGATACGATTAATATAACTTTCATTCACTTGTGTTATTAACAAATAACTGTTTTAGAGTTTGGGGCACAGAAAATATCCAATATTTGTGTTGTAGGATACAGTTAAACCAATACATAATACTTTCATCTTCTTCCTTTCTTCCAGAGTGCAGTCCCGGCTTCTCCCTCTTCATGCAGGGTTGTGTGAAGGTGTGTCCCCTTGGCTTCACATCGGGGCCCCAGCTCCTCAACCTCTCTCTTGAGAACTGGGTGGACCTGTCATCCGTGCAGGCTTGTCTGCCCTGCCACCCCGCCTGCCTCACCTGCTCTGGTACCGGTTCTACAGACTGTTTGTCCTGTCTGCCTCACAGCCGCCTGGTCCTCACCTCCTGTCTGCGCCAGAACCAAGTCCAGAGAAAATCTCCTTTCACAGGAGGACTTCAGGAAAACCAAGCTCGGCCACAAGCCAAGAGCTCAGCAACAGCAGACCACAACAGCAAAGAAACTGAGGAACCCCCTGGTCTGGAGGTAGCTCCGCCCACTCAGCTGCCTGTCATCATGGCGGTTCTGAGCTGTGCCTTCATCCTGGTGGCCTTCACCGGGGTCTTCTTCTTGTTGCAGATGCGCTCAAGCGGCGCTTCTCTGGGCTGGAGGACCAAGCTGCCGTCTGTGCTTTCAGAGACAAGAGGGGTGCGGGTGGTTTTTGGTTTGGGCCTTCGCCATGGACAGGAGAGGAAGGCTCGGATATGGTACAAGGGGATCCCCACTGTGTGGGCAGATGAGGACATGATCGGCTATGAGTCTGAATCAGACAACGAGGAAGCGGACGGTCACAACGAGAGGACAGCGTTTATTAAAACGAAGAGCTCAGTGTAACTGAAGCTGCTTCAGCTGCTGTGAGGCAGGAAGCTGGAGCTGCTGAATGAGGAACCACACGGCTCAGATATCAACCCAAAACACAGGCCTTACTGTCCCATCAGCATCCCTTCATGATGCACTCAGTCCACTGTTGTTGTTGTTGTTGTTTTTGGTTTGCTTTTCTTGTGTTGGGGGGGGGTTGCTTTTTCATGTATTTATTTACATTTAATATTTTATTTTATTAAGACTTTCATGGTATCCACTTGTTATGCCCTTGATTCTTTATCACCACTATAAGATGTTATGCAGCCGATTGTCTAATAATCGAACTTTTACTTTTGAACCTCCATCCGTCCGTCCATCCATCCATTGATTACACATTTCCTCCTGTTAAGAGTCACTGGGGTCTGCTGGAGTGTATCCCACCTCTCTTCGGGTAAAAACCAGGGCTACACTCCACATAGGTCGCCAGTGAACTTTGAATATATTTGATTCTGTTTGTTTAGAAAACAATATTCCTTTTTTAAAAGGCAGAACCCAGACTTTCAACACCAGAAATGATGACATTTATGTTTTTCATGATGCAACTCAAAAGCCATTATCATCAAAACCCTCCCTGCCAGTTAAATGTCCAGAAATGGAAACCTTTCTAAAAATCTAATGTTGTAAACTCAAGAGTAATCCTAGTGATGATGTCGTTGGGACTCAGTTTATCACTCTTGGGGATGTGTATTTTTTTTCTGAGCTTGGAAAGTACACTCAGCTTTAAGAAGAATTAACTGAACTTGATGTTAAAAGCAGATGCAACCTTTACACCATACAGCTCATTACTGTATCGAAAATGCCTTTTACTTGTCACAAATACAAACTGAGCTTTAAATTTCTATTTAATTTAATCTGCAATAGTGTAATTTCCCTTTGAGGGTTAATAAAGCAGTTTGGTAAATTTCCTGGCAGATTGCAGTGAAGTGTTGTGAAGTTCGACTTGGTCTTCATTAATAGTAAGAAAACTAACTTGAAGGTTTCTGCAGCACACTGGAATAGAATAATAAAAGATCCTGCAGGCTGATTGAGCAGGAAACTCTGGAGGATGCTCTGTTTTCAGTCAAGTCACAGTCGCGAAAAACACATTTCTGATAAATCACTCAGAAAAGCTTGCTGACTTGTTGTGGAGTAACACTGTGTTGTTGTTTTTTTAATGATATTAAACAAACACTTAGCCCAAAGATGCTTGGCTGACCTTTCACAACATTGTCCCATTTGGTTTCTTCTGGTAAGAAATACGATCGTTTTCTCCTCATTTTCTTCCAGAGAGCATACTGTATATTGATTCTGGGGCTTCTCTGCCAGAACATTTTCATCAAGGTGGGGCTCCCTCCTTTCTATTGTCAGCACCATGCATTTAAAAAAAAAATACTAATGCTTAATTTCCCATCTGTGTAGACTCACCACCACACAAGCTGAATCAAAGCCTTTCGATCTGAAGGCCACAATTGTGAGCATAATTAAAAACAGAGATACTTTGTACTGCATTTTCTATGTTTGTTTTATAAACCTTTTTTTACTGTTATTATTGTTTAACTGATATTGGGTGTCAATATTGTGGAGATCAGTTTCATGCTGGAATAAAAAAAAGACTTTGGCTGTTGTGACTGTTACAGTCTTTGGAGCCAGTTTTTCAAACTTGCAGGATTTAAATATCTTAAATTGAACCCCTGTTACAGCAACACCCCCCAAGAGAGCAGATGGTTCATCACTTCTTCATGGCCGTACGTCACCGTTGTGAGCCCGTTTCCTTCACTCCGGGCGTCAGGCTTTAACAGAGCGCCAGCATTCTGTTGTTTTCTTGTGATCCAGTTGCAGCGAGCAGGCTGCCAAAACGCCCTCAAGAAGCTGTTTTCACGAGCTCCAATAAGGAGGCCTCCTTAATGTTTATTTGAATTTTAATGGAGGCTTATGTGCATCCAGGAAAACAACCGCTGGTAGAAGCTTTGTTCATTAGCAGAATCCCTTGCTTAAAATTAAAAAAAAAAAAAGTGCGGGTAACTCAGTTCATATGTAAAGGTATAAACACTCACCGGCCACTTTATTAAGCATACCTTTAATCTGCTTTAATCCTTCATGACAGATTCAACAAAGTACTGGGAACATTCCTCAGAGAGTTTGGTCCATATTGACACAATAGCATCACGCAGTTGCTGTAGATTTATCGGCTACACATCCATGATGTTAATCTCCCAGTTCCACCACCTCCCAAAGGTGCTCTACTGGATTAAGATCTGGTGACTGTGGAGGTAATTTGAGTCCAGTGAACTCATTGTCATGTTCAAGAAACCAGTCTGAGATGATTTGCTCTTTATGACATGGTGCTTTATCCTGCTGGAAGTAGCCATCAGAAGATGGTCCACTGTGGTCATAAAGGGATGGACATGGTCAGCAACAATACTCAAGTAGTCTGTCGCTTTGACACGATGCTCAGTTGGTACTGATGGACCCAAAGTGTGGTGGAAAATATCTCCCACACCATTACACCACCACCAGCAGCAGCCTGAACCGTTGATACAAGGCAGGGTGGATCCATGCTTTCATGCTATTGACACCAAATTCAGACCAAATCATCCGAACGTTGCAGCACAAATAGACTCATCAGACCAGACAACGTTTTTCCAATCTTCTATTGTCCAATTTTGGTGAGCTTGTGTGAATTGTAGCCTCAGTTTCCTGTTCTTAGGAAACTGAGGCTTAGGAAACTGCTGCTGTAGCCCATCCGCCTCAAGGTTCGACTTGTGCGTTCAGATGCTCTTCTGCATACCTCGGTTGTAACGAGTGGTTATTTCAGTTACAGTTGCCTTTCTATCAGCTCAAACCAGTCTGGCCATTCTCCTCTGACCTCTGACATCAACAAGGCATTTGTGCCCACAGAACTGCCGCTCACTAGATATTTTCTCTTTTTCGGACCATTCTCTGTAAACCCTAGAGATGGTTGTGGTGAAAATCCCAGTAGATCAGCAGTTTCTGAAATACTCAGACCAACCCATCTGGTACCAACAACCAACGTTCAAAGTCACTTAAATCACCTTTCTTCCCCATTTTGATACTGGTTTGAGCTGCAGCAGATCATCATCACCATGTCTACATGACTAAATGCATTGAGTTGCTGCCATGTGATTGGCTGATTAGTAATTAGCGTTAACGAGCAGGTGTACCTAATTAAGTGGCTGTGAGTGTTTATCTACCAGGTGAACTGTTGGACAATTCAGGGCCCCTTGAGACGCATCGTTTTGTATTATAAAAGCCTTTTACCTCCTCATTCACACAGTCCTTACATGTTCCTATGATCTGTGTAGTTTTATTGGATGCCCTTTCATTTTATTAATGAGCTGCCATGTACTGTACAGTTGTGAAACGCAACGAGACTTGCCAACATGAGATATTACATTAATTAAAGTAACACTAACAAATAGATGCCCATTAGCAGATTTCACATTTAGAGCCATCAGACTCTGTTTCAGTCTCATTACAGAAGGTCTCACATTATGTATTTGTGCTGAACCTAAAGCTATCTTTTTTTCTTTACACGCCCACAGAAAGCGGCTGTGATGATGATGATGGTGTGAACATGCACAGCGTGACTCTTCCACTGCAGGGACGTCACCGTAGTTTAATTTTATGGAGTCATTTTTGCTTTCTACTGTTTGTTCCTACTGATATTTTCGACACCTCTGCTCCAGCTGGTAAACCTTTAGGAGTTAGGTCTCTTCACTAAGTTGTCCCAGTAAGGGCCTGACCGGTGACAGGTGGAGACACTGGTCTGACTGCATCTGCAGTGACTCAACAGTGCCCCCTACTGGTCAAGAACGAAAGGAACAAAGGACACGTTTTGAAACGCAAATTTCAAGTTTCCCTGGTTTATTGAAGTCAAGAACAAAGAACTGAAGATGAAGAGAGGCTTTTTAAGTATGCTTCATGTTTTGATATTTATTTATGCTCCATATCTTCTGGCTCTTTAATCCATCGTGTCTCCTTGTACAAACAGAAACTGTGCTACAATGGATATTGCATTTTATAAAAGGAAAGTACATTTACACAAAAAGTCAGACTCACGTTCAAACAAAAGGAGAAAATGTTTTAAGACACCAGCAGAAAGTGCAATTGAAGGAGGATATGGTGACCCTTGGTCTGACAGATGTTAACTACGGGGGGGGGGGGGGTTGGGCCCTGCAGCACTGAGACGAGGCAGAGCAGTTGGAAACGTCAGGTCAGAGGAGGACAACCATGAAGGTGGGGCAGGTGAGGTGACTGCGCAGTACAAAGTGCAACACAGATGGGCTGAGAGAATTCCCCCGTCAATTTCCCTCACACACTAACGTCCTCCACAAGTTTAAAAAGCAGAAACATTGCCCGAGGACAGACCCGGGGTGGAAAACACCGCTGAGCTCAAACTGCCGCTCGTTTATCCTGCTTTCGTGTGGTTGTTCTGAAGGGTCAGGACACAATTACTTTAGGAAAAAAATCATAAATAATCCTCACAAATTTTAATCATAGCAAATTGAACAGTTAGTTATCTGATCGTTTCCCATATTACTGTCATGTTCTACTTCCTTACTACATACTAGTGATATATACTGATCTTCACAGGAAAGAAATGACCACAGATCCATCCCATAATTCACTGGTGAGGGGTGATAATTGTAGCATCACTGGAATTACAATCTTTTTATTTTGTCATTTATTAACCAAATATGACAAGTATTTTCTATTTTTAATCTTCTTAAATGCCAGTATCTGCAGGTTTAGCAAAACCTTTACAAGGTAAAGGATTTTTTGGATTGTACACAGTATAAACTATGGCATAAAAACTGGACTGGAAACTGTAACCAAGCCTCTACAGTTTCAAAGGCTATTGAAATGTTGTTTATTTTGCAAGCAAGAAAGAAAAAAATTAAACTCACTGATTTTGAAAATTTTAAGTGACCCTTTAATTTCTGGTGGTCACCAGTGTGTCGTTGCTGACCCTGCAATATGACCCAATTCTCCACACAGATTAAATCTAGGATGTCCAAAAAGTACTATGACTGGTCCCTGATACACTGTAGCCTCGACACAGTGCCAACAAAAAAAAAAAAGAAAAAGAAACTCTCAAGCATCACATTAAAACCTCCTATAGACATACATACTGATATATCTGCTGCATGGGATACATGAGGTATAATCTTTGCCTAGTCTCCTACTGCATATGGTGCTGCTACACAAAACCACCTTCTCAACGGGCGCAAGAATGACTGACAGGAGCTCTGACAGGCACAGGCCTTCCACAGTTTTCTCCTTAACAAAGAGGAAGCACAGGGACAGGACGACAGACAGTCTGCAGACTATTTACAAGCAGAAAAAGTGGACACAAGGGGAAGAGTCCACCTTCATGATTAATGACCACACCATTATCATGTAGTGACCATCATGGAACTGTTAGCATCAGACAGCTTAAAGATTTGCAGCTTAAGTCTCCCAAAGAGACCACACATTCTCTTTGCTGCATTCAAGTCAGTCATAAAGAAAAAAAAATGCAGTCAAAATTAGACTGATAGGTACAAAAATTATATGCATAAGCAATTTCCATTTCTTCCACAAGAAAAAAAAAAAAAAATTCCCATTCACCATCATACACCAAATAAAGCTGTGTAAATTGCACTGTGAGGTACCAATCCTGGTCCCCCTACACTTCGTCATCTGCAATATTTACATTCAGTAGTTTAAGTCCAGAATGGCAGAAAGATTTTAAAAAAAAAAAAAAAAAGAAAGTCCTTGCCAAAAAGAACAGAAAGAGATTTCATTTTTGATTGCAGAGATACACATCTGTATCTTATCAACTATTCCGGCAGTCTTTCTTGATTTGGAACTGCAAATTCATCCTGGTGTTGCTGATCTCTCACGTGTCGCAGTAACAGTTAGCATGTGCCCCCCGTGGCGCCGTCTGTCCTGTTACGGGGGACTACGTTTTTCTGAGCTGCAGGGTTGGTGTTTCAGCTTAAAGACACAGAGAGACCCAGATCCCTCAGTTACCAGTTTGTGGCTGGCTTGGGGCTGGTTGTTGATCCAAGGAGTCTGTTGCATTTTCGTTGCCGTTTGTACGGTTCTTAACGCAGTTTGAGCTTGAAGGCAGAGATCTCCATGGGGTCCAGGCTGATGGTGGAGTGGTTGGCCAGAGGCGTGCCAGAGTGCATCAGGGTAAGAGACATGGGCTGGAGCAGCTGCAGGTCCAGGTTCTTGAAAAGGCCAGAAACACTCAGCTGCAGTAGAGAGAAGTACGGAGGTCATGAGTCCTATGTTTGGTTGTTGATTTTTTTTTTTTTTTTTTGTAAAAATAAAAAGAATTTCAAAAATCCTCTTCAATGACAATACAATGGGACTTTCCACAAGCTATATTTAGATTCTTAGGAAGACTGGCAGTCTTCATATTTTTGGATCAGTATTATATGTTAATTTTCTTTTCCCCCCAACAAGAAGCCAATTTCTTTCCTTTATATCCTGTATATGCACGCCATTTCTCAAATGATGTCCTTTTGTATTAAATCTGAACTATGAAACTAATTAAAAGCTCTAACTTAAATACGATGGATTAAAAAACATGACTGTGTCTAAGCAGGTTTGAGTGGTCTCACCTGTCCTTGTGCAGTCGTGCAGTTAAAGCCAAGGTTCTGAGGCTCAAAGCCACAGTCCAGAGCTAGACGGTGTAGGATCAAGGCTGTGTAGGGGGATGGAGACAGTGGGTCCTGCTGCTCACACAAACACAGAAGAGAAATGAATGCAGTGGTATTTATGATGTCTAAAGTCAATAATCCATGTACAAATAATCGTTTTTCTTTTATTTAAAAAAAAATGAAAAACCTGGCTCTGGATGCTGCGCAGGTTCAGCAGGTGGAAGTCACAGGGAAGGATGGACTTTAGAGGGGCGAACGTTTGTAGAGGAGGGACGCCACGTCTTTTGGGCAGAACAGGAAGCGCCAAGACTTCGTGGTTCAGGATGGCATTAGTCATGTGACTGACGATCGACGGGAAGCTAGTTGTTGTGCTGTCCATCATCTGGAGGAGGGCAGAGACAGGTGTGAATGTCAGTGTAATCATTGCAACATCAGTGACTCAACCCTAAAAACGCTTTTGTGCCACAACTACATCAGGGACAAGCTATAATTACTACGTCAGAGTAGGAGGTATAGGTTTAATTTTATCCCCTGCATACACAATACTAATCACACTCTTGTCAAATTTCAAATTAGGAGTATTGTGTTGTAGCGCCGTAATCAGCAGGATGATAAAACTGTTACCACTGCCTTCTATCCTCAGCTAATTTGATTTCATTTACTTGATAAATTATGTCATTAGTTTCTCTTAAGTATGCTGTCATAAAATGATGTTTGGCTACAGCTACGAGGTGCAGGGATGCAAAAAGATATGCAACTGGAGCTACAACTAGGGCTACAGCTACATTCCTCACAACATTACCTCGCGAACATCATCATTAAAGGTTTGAGAGAAGAAAGAACGAAACAAGGAAGACAGTCTGGCAAAGAAGCCATCATGCTGAGGGTAAAGGAGTGGAATAAAGAAGAGGTAAAGCAAATTAGCAAAATGTAAAGAACACAAAAAAGAAATATGGAGTGTTAATCAGTGATGGAAAAAATGGGGGGATTAAATCATAACACAGTTAAGACCTAATCTGTTTCATTCAACAGTTTTCCAGAGTCCTTCAACGCTGAGTCAGATGTGATGTACTGAAATGTCAACAATACTTGTCTTGCTTGAAAAACCATCTCTGCAGTCTTTACACAGACCTTGTTGACCTTTGGTCTTCTCTCCAGAAGCAGTCGGAAATGATTGGCTGACCTCTTGTTGTCTTTCAGGCCCTGACCTAGCCCGCGATTATCATCCTGCATCAGCCGTCGGTCCATAATGACTTCAAGCTGGCCTGAGGTGAGGGGAAACGGTGCGTATTGAACTTTCAGACATCAGTCGATAAATACTTTGAGCTATCTGTCGTTAGAAAAGTCTTCCATTATTCACATAAGGATAATAAAAGGATTATCTCTGTGCAAAAACATGAGGGTATGAACTGATTTGTCCTTTGAGAACCTCTTGAGAGAGATAAGTGCTTCCATGTGACTGCACAAGAGGCAAGTCATGTCAACAAAGAATAGTACCATAGATTTCAAACAGCAAGTCAATGAGAAACAACATGGAGCATACATAATATTAAATGTAATGTAATAACTGGCAGTAAGTGACAGACCGTTCTCCAGGCTGGAAACACCCAGAGCCTGAGCTGTGTGCAGCGTGAGGCGGTACTGGCCATCCTGGATGTACGCCTGACTGGGCATGGGATAAAAGTTAGCCTGCAAAGGAAGCTTCTGGTAGTGTCGGCGAGGCTGAATCTACAAAGACCAAATTATAGGTTATATTCCTACAGTATACAACGAAATACAAGTTGCCGTTCTGTTTGATTAAAGGAGCCACTGACTTGAAAGCCATTGAGGTCTGTGTAGAAAACGTCTCCACTCTGGATGTTGGTGACCAGTCGCATGGCCAACTCCTTATTGGTCTGGTCTCTGATGTCCACCATTGTAGTGATGTCTATAGATAAACCATCCACCCCTAAAAATACAGCAAATGAACCAAACCTTGACTAAAGAGAGAACAGGAGGATCTGCAAATGTTGACCAAAATCCTCTTTGATTAAAAAAAAAAAAAAAATGTATACAACATGATTATCAATAAGTTTATGGAGACTGTTATGACCAGTTACTGTTTACTACCTGGCACATTGTGTATGCGGATGGTCTGCTGAAAGTGCTGGTAGTGTGCCACCACCTCAGAGAACAGAGGCCCTTCAACAACACGCACCACAGGTGGTTCTTTCTGGTTGTAGGGCTAACAGCGAGAGGAGACAGAGCAGTCATGATGACAGGACATGCTAAAAAAATGGGACAGAACAGGCAACTGGATACAGTGTTGAAGCTAAGCCTTTATACTTTGTTCTTTAAATCCACTGAAGATGAAGCACCGTGTCTGCCTGCATTCCTGCCCCGAGGTCCCCAGCAGGATATAATGAGACAGATACCCATGGGAGAATCTATCAAAGCTTTTTGAGAGGCAAGTTAACGTCTGAGATGCAACCGAGTGAATACCTTTGCTTTTCCATCTGGCAGGAAGAGGTAAGCTCCACTTTTGTCTTTGGAGGGACGTGTGCCGTAGACCATGAACTGCATCTGAACCTTTACTTCCTGAGGATCATCCTTTCTCTTGATACTCTGTAATGGAAAAAAAAGCAATGCAAAAGGGAAAGAAAGCAAAAAAGTCAAAGAAATAAAATATAAAAAGCAGATGACAGACTGTATCAGTAGCAACAAGGCGAGTCATGTTAGCTTTGATCCTCCTGACTTTCTAATAAACCCTGGCTGCTTGATCAAAGTTAAAACAGCCGAGTTAAATGTCAAAACAGATATAAAGCCAACAGAAGCAGACAAAACGCAAACCTCCAGCAGGCCTGTGGTTCCGGAGAAACCCAGCGTTAGAGACTGGCTCCTAATGTAGAATATCTGAGCGTCAGCCAGCTGAGAACGGACAGGAAGTGGGTCTGTCGTCCGAGCGGTGATGCCTCGATCAGACAGCCTGAGAAGGGTGTCGGAGCGGAGCGTCATGGGCGAGTCCGCCGAGTCATAAAGATGGAAAACAGCCAGACCAAGAGGTGGAAGACGAGCCATGAATGCTGCCTGAACAGAAGGTGAAGGATTGATGGATAAAAATATAAAAGCTGCAACTAACACACACACACAAAAGCCGTCTATTTCAAAAAGTGCTGGCTTCATTTTACTTGTTAATTGGACTGGCATATGTTGCCAACACGGCATTCATAAGAAGAATTAACAGGTTAGCACCAGCGCCATATTTAAAATGTGAGGAAATATAGTGTCAAAGAAAGTGTTTGCATTTTCTGTTAAATTTTTTTTTTTTTTCTGAGGGTGGAGAGATTTTTCATTTTATTTGGGCTCTACAAATCAAAGTTGACTAAAAAGTCACAAATGCTTTTACAACAACAGGTTCAGTGAAAATTAAACCGATTCTTTATTTTTCCTTTTCTTTTTTAAGAACTAAAAGTAAAATCTGTTCTACTACTGAGTGCCACTTGTCTATAGAAGGAGAGGAGGAAAAAAAAAAAAAACATTAAGGCAAATATTTTATTCTAAGTTTGAATTCGATTGCCAACTGTGCTTTCTGAGGCAATTCTATTGTGCCAGTTTCCTTTTTTGTACTTTTATACACGCTGCAACTACAGGCACTGGCAGTCAACAACCAACCTTAACCAAACATGTTTTCCTGTATGTCAAAATGCTTCTAAGTGCATTGGAACAGATGTAGGTGATAAACTAACAGAGGACTATGCAGTGTGCACTGCTCTGCAGAAACAAGCAGCCTAATGAATTTAGCATCTCACCTCGAACACTTCGGCACTCATTTGAGTACTGGAGCTCCACTGGGCACTCAGCTGCACAGGGACAGTCTGTCCATCTTCAGTAAGGACACGCACCCGGACTGTGTTAACCAACACAGTCACCGCACACAGGCGCTCCTGCTCAACGGGGTTGAACAGAACCAGGTATCTGGGAGTAAGAAAGAAAAAGCAATCATGAGCACGGGAACGTGAAGGTGTGGCTGAGATGAAAGATGTAAAGGAATGAGGATAATACCTCGGTCCTGCTGGGTCCAGCTCAATTAAAGTGCGCTGAGGCAAAGAGTCTTGAGTAGCCCGCCTGTCATTCTACAGAAGTAAAACATGATGCAGAAAGTATCAAAGCACATGGACATGCAGGCTTCGTTTTTCATTTTGTTAATGATACAGTCCACTTTTCATCTCACCGTCTCCAGGAAGGGCTCCGTCTGGTAAAAGCGATAAAACTCTTTGTTCTTCATCACTAGAAAATGAGCAGCATTGATGATGACTCTCTTCAAACCGATGAGTGAACGCAGTAATCTGTGTGTGGGAGGACGGGGAGTTTTTTTTTCAAAAAAGAGAGAGACATTGACAGGAGCAGTCACAGGAGAAAAATTACAGAAACTGCCACAGACATAAGATGAAACAGAAGAGCTATAGATTTTTCTGAACTCCTTACAAAAAACAAAAAAGCCTTTTAGACTTTGATCAATCCTGTATTTTCCTCCTCTACTCTCAGACTCTTACTTGGTGCCGTAGTCAATGACAACGTTCTCCTTGGCGGTGCCAGTAACGGCATCATGATGCTGGAAGAGGCCCACTGACCGCCTGGCGTCCACTAGCAGGGCGTAGTCTGACACTGGGTAGCGCCCTTCCATACCCTCATGGCGAGCGTTTGCCACTGCCAGACTGTAGAGGATTTCTGCCCCCCTGAGGGACAAAGACAAATTATCAGCTATGAGGGTGTTCAGATTGTTCGGTAATGCATCAGCGCTACTACTTCTTTGGCAAATGCTTGAGAATTTCTTAATCTTGTGAAACAGGAAAGATGCTTTAGATAAAAACAAGAATTAAAGACCTAATAAAATATCTTAAGCGCCACTTGAACAGTGTGGTCATACACCCACGTAAATCGTGACATGCAGCATAGAATATATGAGCACTCTACAAAGCTCATTTTCTCAAGTGTGCTCATGCAAAGAAAGCAAATAAAAAGAAAGATTTTTAACAAAGAATGCTGATTTAGATTTATCGGCATTGAAAGTACCTAATAAAACTGTCCAGCTCTTCAGTACATTTTAAAATGTCAACAGAACCGTATCTATTTATTTATTTGAAACATGAGAGGAAAAATCTGAAAGCTGTCGTTATGAAAGATTGAAACACGATGCACTCTAAAATTACAGTGAAGCACCGCTGTCAGAAACTGCAGGAGGATGCAGCAGCACTCTGAGGGAAGCTGCTACATTTCCTCACAACAGAGTCACTTCTTTCAGAGTTTTCCAACCCCTGTTCATATTCTCCTGTTTAGGAACTCTCTGCTGTCTGCAGGAAAAAGAACAAAAAAAAAAAAAAAAAAACATGTATCATTTGCTTTTTGGGATGCTAGTATAAAAGTGGGCAAAGTCAGAGTCTCTGCTCATATTTTTTCTTCTGGCATTATGAAAGCGTAGTATACACATCTGTACTTTACCGATTTACTTGTTTTATTGGTACAGTTCCTGAAAATCAAATGCTATGAAATGAGGTTTCTCCCTTTGGCAGTAAATTAAAATGAAATATAGTAATAAATGATGCCGTTTTTATGGTCCTGTCCATTACTTTCACAGCCACTAAGAAATTTAAGTGCAACCTCCAGTTCCAATCATTTATTTTAATTTCTACTGTGCCTATATTGTATGCAGGTTGGAGCTGCAGGCAGGCCATATTGTATGTTTATTTGAAAACAAAATAGCCTGCAAACAGTGGTGGAGTATGCAGGACTTAGTCACATGTTCATCTTGTTTGGAATCTTCACAGAAAAAGCATGTTTTTTGCTAAGTTGGTTTTTTAGGTTTTTTTTTAAAGAAATGATTCACAATTATCATTTACAGAATAAATATAATACTTATTTATCATTCATCAGTGATGTATTAAACCTGCCCCACCTCAGATGAGACTCAATCACGCGGTCCAGGCTCTTATAAAAGGGTCGAGAGGTGAAATAACCGGTCCAGTAGTGGTCTTCACGGTCTGCGTACGAGAAGAAATCTCCACTGAGGAACAGGATAGTCAGCTGGTCTGGATCCCTGCGACCACTCCATTCACTCTGTAAACAGCATCGAAGTAGTCGGAGAGCGTCCCAAACTGAGCCTGAAGGAGCCACGTGATGTCATAGTTAGGAGAGGGGGAGAGGAAAAACAAAAAAACAACTTTAACTGAAAAAAATAACATCTTTCATTATTGTATATTTCTTTCACTGCAATAGCTGGTACACTTCACGCTGGCATATGTGAAAAATAAAAATATGATTTATTAAAGCTGATTGTCATTATACCTGAACATGCAGCTCAGGGTGAGAATTCATATAGTCAAACAGCTTCTGATAATTAATGTACTGTTGATCCCACTCCAGAGCCTTGTCATAGCGGAAGTCATCTCCCAGGGGAACGAGAAGCACCTTGCTGCGGTAGAGTTTGGACTTTTTACGGTACTGATCCAGGAGTAGCTGTGCCCTGAATGAGGGAGGAGGATCAGGGGAGAAAGAATAGACCGGCTCAGTCAGGAAGTCACTATGAACCTGGAAAGAAAGATCACACACATTTGAAAGGTTGCTCAAGTGTGGCTCCAAGACTGTAAGCAGCCTCCTTCAGTCCACTCCTGCTTTCTGGCTGTTGTCACAGGCACTGGTCCAAGTCGAGTTTATTAACAGACCATTACAGAAAACACAGTGCTGAAACAGCAGTAACCACTGAAAATGAGCACTAAGACGATGCAAAAGGTAATAAAGCCTGAACATCTACAAGAGATATGTCGGCCTAATCGATACTGGATGGTTTACACAAATAGCCAACAAAAAGATGCTTTTAGTGTCACTTAAATTAGAGTGCGTATGGTTAGACTATTACACGTCCTGAGGGTGAAATTATAAAGCTAAACTAAACTGCTTTCAGACAGATATTCAGTCTTCACTATTTATTTGTCTCTCACACACACACACACACACACACACACACAGAGAGAGAGATACAATTTTAGATCTATGACTTATCACTTAACATTTATCACTCCCTCTTTAGTCATGGCACAAGTCTGACAAGCATGTACTCCCATTAGCAGACAGGTATGTCTGCTAATACAGTGGTCCTTTATTTTTCGCAGTTAACGGGGACCGGCTGGACACCCCCGCGAAAATCAAAATCCGCGAACTGGAGCCGGAGCCCCCCAAGCCTAAATAATGTGTTTAAAATATGTTTAAAACCCGCGAAAAAGTAGCGAGGCACTGCAGCGAAACAAGACAAAGGCTCGACTGTGGTCTCGAACCGTAGTAAAGAAACCGCTGGTATTGTGCCATTTTTGGCTTGTAATTAGCGGGTAACACGCTAACAACAACAAAAGAAAAAGTCCAATTTTCTCTGCATGGAACGGGCACTTTATTCTGGTACTGCAGGAACTTGTAACATCACACAGGTTGTATTGTTCGGCTCCTGATGGTTAACAGAGAATGCAAATCTATACATGCTGGGCTGCTGTTTATGCTCACTCCACTTTTCATCTAACCCTGTTTTTGTTCTGCCATCCCACGACACACACACACTACATTACCCATAAGGCTACCTTCTTAAAGGGGCCAGGCTGGCTCACAGCATTTCTTTGCTGTGAGAGAACATAGACAACATCCTGTGATGCTTCCACAATTTTTTCTTGATTTTTTTTAATATTATATATTTCTGAAAAATCCGTGAATAACTAAAACCGCAGAACTTAAAGCGGGAATTGGCGAGGGATCACTGTACCATGGAGTAGCACCACAGTGCATGAGCCAAGCAAACAAAAAAAATGTTATTCTGAATGTTCTCTGCAGCACTTTTAATACGAAGCAGCAATCTCTTCCCTGACACAGACAAGAAGGTCAAGGACCCTGGTGAAGTTAATAAAACCTTCTCTGGAAATGTCAACGTGTGTCACGTGCATTACAAGACAACTGGTCTGTGCTACAGGTAATAATTCATTAACTTCATCATACCGGTGCTATAGGACAGAGGCAGAGCTGTGTTCAGCACTGTGACAAAGCTGCATCCGCATGTGATGTCGCTCAACACATC
This sequence comes from Hirundichthys speculiger, assembly GCA_018398805.1. Classification (NCBI taxonomy): domain Eukaryota; kingdom Metazoa; phylum Chordata; class Actinopteri; order Beloniformes; family Exocoetidae; genus Hirundichthys; species Hirundichthys speculiger. The sequence continues at coordinate 1,946,682 of JAGFBZ010000080.1, read as the reverse complement.
CCTCACGTTTGTGGTACTTTGAGTCACACATTCAACACCAACTCTCACAATTCCTTCATTGCTGATGCTATTTCCAAAGACACTTGAAATGTCAGCTAGTTAAAAGTACTGGTGGCTGCAGAAAAATGGGACAGCATTTTCAGCTAAAAACGGATCAAAATAGACTTGTGAGGGGGGAGACACAGGGCATCGGACTCCAGCCAAGTAACAGCAAAATAGCTGTCCTCATCTAGGGGGCCAGACGACACCACACAGCCTGTTTTCCAAACCACATATTTCATACTACTCAAATTACAGCGATTGTTAGCATGTACTCAGTCACCATAAAGGCGATGTCATTTGTTTCTTCTCTTTTTTTCTCTCTCTCTTGGCAAATTTACATAAATAAATTGCATAGTACTGCACAGTGCATAATCAACAAGGGAGCAGACAAGTAGTATTACAGATGAAAAGAAGAAAAAAAAAAGAAACAAGAAAGAGATGATAAATGAAAGAACCTGAATGCAGGGATCAGGTTGGGGGCTCTTTGTAAAGTGAAGATTCTCTAACTTGAAAAGCTTCATAGCATCTTTCCCTCTCTCCCAAGAATGAGAATTAAAGAACATTTTAATCTTGAGTTCAGCAATCTATTTAAGACAAACTTTCAAAAAAAATGATGATTGAATTGATTGCCTGGTCATGTACATTTTCCTTTGTTAGATAAGAAAAATTGAAGCAATAAGGCAAATTCTTACCAGAGAGCATAATTAATAAAAAAGCAATGACTACTTTGGCTGCACCATACATGGCATGCTTGTTAGACTTGTTAGTTACATCATGGAATTTTTTTCACAAAATATGACAGCATCCAGGTGTTTTTTGCACAATGTAGATTGTGCAATTTTATGTAAACTGAAGACTACATTTAAAATCAGTAGTTGCTACTAGTATATTATGTGTCACTAAAAACAGCCGCAAACACAGACAGTATCTTGTAGCCTTTCATTTAAGTTTAGGTATTGTGCTACAAGTATTTTTTTTCTTTTCTTCTTGTGCTAGAAGACCACTGACCCCTGCAGCAATGGTGCTGCAGATAAAATAGTTCACATACAGCTCTGCCTTTTTTGAGAGATGACAAACACACCCATGACTTTTTTTCTTTTCTTCCTCTCCTTTCAGCTTTTTTCCTTTAGGGGTCACTTCAACGGATCGTTACTTTCCATCTTCCCCTGTCTTCTGCATCTTCTTCTGTCACATCAAACAACTTCATATCCTCTCACAAATCCAGAAATCTCCTTTTTTGTTCTTTCCCTTTTTCCCCACTACCTGAAAGTTGCATCCCCCACAAGCCATCTCATTCTAACCTTTTCTTACTTTATATCCACGGCATCCAATTTTGGCTATTTTTCTGATATACTCATTTTTAATCCTACCCATCCTCGACACTCCCAAAGAGAATCTTGACATCAAATCTGCCACCTCCAGCTCTGCTTTCTGTCTCTTGGTCAGTGTTGCCGTCTCTAACCCATAAAGAAGGTCTGCTCTCATTTCCAGTTTGCTAACTTTTTCCTTGTAAGTCTCACTTAGTGCTGGTTGGTATACTAGTTCATACCGAATACCAGTGTTTATTTTTCTTATGATATGAATTTTTCATATACTGTAATACCGGTGAGTATGTACTGTATCGTACACAACGTTGGGATCACCGCGTGGTGGAACGTAAGTGCCGCAGAACATTGTTTGATAGGGGACTGTTTTGCAGTTGCACTGGAGGCACAGCGCGCTACTAGTTTATGGTTAAACGGTGATGGCTGCAAACAACCAAAGTCCTGAAGTGGAAGCTCCAGAACGGCAACATGAGACTGAGGAACTTCTTCCTAAACAAGGAGCCGTGTCTGTTGTGTGGAAGTTCTTTGGATTTAAAAAAAGACGACGTCTAACAAACTACAATAATCTGCAAATGTTGCCGAGCTAAAGTTGTAGCCACAGGAGGCAACACCAGCAATCTGTGTGAATATTGTTTATATGCTGCTACAGGATAATCCTTCTTTTTTTTTTTCAAAACTTGAATATTGCAAGTTGCATACTTTGTTTACTATTTATTTGTTGAAATATCTCGAGAACGTTGTTTACATTGTGTAGTTAATGTAGATTTTTTACTAAATATGTTTTTTCAAGTTGTTCGCAAAATTTGAAAAATAAAAGGGCTCTGCATTTTAACTGCAACTATCATGCAGTTAAAAATTAATTATTTATTCTGATTCCTTCACTTAATTAGAATCACGAGTGACACCTCTTTGTAAATAGTATCATTTTGTGAGGCCATGCAAACCTGTATAAATACTAGTGTAGATATGAATGTTTTTCTACAATATTCACTCCTCGTGACAGTAAAATAGGTCATTCTAAGCCAATTTACTGCAGCAATTGCTCTCTAAATGATTAGAAAATGTGGTTAACACCCAGTTGTGCCTTCAAAAAAAAAATACAGTGATATACCGTGAAACCGATATAATTTTGAAAAATACCCTGATATACATGTTTGGTCATACCTGCCCAGCACTACTCTCACTGCTACTCTTCTATCACAGATAACTCCAGACACTCTTCTCCATCTACTCCACCCTGCTTCCTCTCCCTTCGTCATCTCTTTTCCCCGCTCCTCACTGCTCTGCACTGTTGAGTCCAAACATTTATATTCCTGCACCTTCTTCACCTCAGCTCCTGGCATCCCCATCCTTCCACCTGATTCTTTTCCCATTTACACACAAGGATTGCATCCCCACACCTTGGCCTCCATTCTTCACCTTTCTAGCCCATAATCTTCACCTCTGTAAGTTTTCCTCCACCTGCTCCCTACTCTCACTACAGATTACAATGCCATCTGCAAACATAATTTTCCTTGGTGACTAGTCTCTGACCTTACCTTTCAACCTATCTATCAACATGGCAAACAAAGGGCTCAAGACCAATCCTTGACACAGTCCTACTTTCACCTGAAACCCACCTGTTACTGCACACCTCAATACTGTCTTTCTGCCCCAAACATGTCCTGTACCACTCTTTTCAGCCACTCCAGAAGTCCTCCCTGCCGTACACTTTAAGGACAACAAACTAAAAAATAAAAAAACAAACAGAGTAAATCTAATAAATGCTTACCTCTCTGCTACGTTGGTCTCCACCACTGCTTTTGGTGGCACTTTCCAGGGACAGTTAATTCGGCCTCCTGGTAACCTCTTGAAGTCAAACTGGCAGCAGACCTTTGGATCAGGCCCACAGGTGTGAGGTACATCATAGCTATAGAATGGCATCATGTGGCAAAACATATCCGTGCTTGAGCCAGTGTCTGTTTTATAAAAAACAGAAAACAAAGCACTGGGTTGAAATTCATCAACTGTGTGAGCATCAAACTGTAGCTGACAAAAGAAGCATATTTTCCTCTTAGTATCACTGGCACACCAAGTTAATCAACCTGCTGGCCAACAGTATGCTTTAGGGATGTTCAAAAATGATTAGATGAAACAGTAAAAGACTGAAAGCATATCTGATAATTCCACTAAAAACAAAAAATGAAGCAGTCCATCTCTTCTGAGGCCATTCCACTGCCTACTTCCAGAATTTCTCTCTATTTAAAACACGATGACAAAACGTATTCTACAATAAGCTTAATGATGAGCATGTGATGACAGATGGCATTGCTGGGCTAGGTCCACTCACCCCAGGCCTGTCTCCACATAAACTCCAGATTGCGGGTGGAGGCAAAGTGTTTTTTAATGGAGTAGTGGACCCTCTGGATGAGCATGCTGGTCAGGTTGGCCCTCTTCAACAAATAGGCCATGGTGGCGCTGTGACCGAAGGGGTCTACTGCCCATCCACTGCGAGGAGTTATACCTATGACAGCAGGCGGTACACAAGGATTTCAGATACATACTCGGAAGAAGAAAGGGCATGCATTTTCAGGAAATCACTCTCCACAGTGGGATGCGCTGAAAGTACCACAAATCATTTTATCACCCACTGAGCAGGACGTTACACCTGCTGCATGTGGGATGACTAGCCTCTATTTCATTATCAAGCACTGCGAGGAGTGGTGTCATTTAAATGGTCTGAACGCAAAGGTCGTAAAACTTCAGACAGAGTGAAGCCTCTGAAACATTTCAGCACCATCTCTCTGAATATAAATTAAACCAGCTGAATATGTATTCTTTTTCTGATCAAGCAGATACCTAGATTTCTCTCCAACCACTGATGCCCTTCAATGAGCTGGTCTATCATCGCAAAGTAGTGAACATTGGCTTCATCTGTCATCACCCAGCCTCCTGTCGCAATCTCTAGCTGTCCTCCAAGGATTAGCCTGTTTAAAAGAAAGGATGAGGAGAACAAGGTGAGGATAATCCAGCTCTGAAGTGTAAGAGTCACATTAACCAGGTAAGAGACTATGTTTAGAGTTTCCACCAGCAGCCAGAAAATACCACACACTGTGTAGAGCACTGTATTTGGGGCAGTCCTGTCAGCTATCTCAGGTATATTTCATTTTTATGGTGAAATAACTGTCTTAACAGTACTCTTCACAAAGCTGTGACTCACTTGCGCATGGCCTCCCGTTTATGTGCATCCGCGGTCTCCCACCACTTGGAGAAAAATGAAATCTCAGACCAGATGAATTTCCTGCGAGGATCCTCAGCCAGCTTCACGACCATGTTGTTTAAAATATGTTGCGTCTGATCTGTGAAATACTTGTCAAAAGTCTTGATCCACCCTGAAAAAAAAGGAGCGCAAAGCTGAGCCATCAACAGGCAGTCAGTCAAAATCTAAACCATCACCATCTAGAAACAACACATTTCTACACGCAGCTGATCAACTACTTTTATTCCTGCGAAACTGGTTCTCCTCAGAAAGCTATTTACCAGAATTGCTTATTTAAAACAAAATTAGAATAAAACACTGCCTTTTGACTTTGAATGATAACATTTTCTGCAACAAAAACAACAGTATAGAAATCCTAAACAGTTAAAATTATATCTAAATTAAAGCTTACTCCCTTTGTTAAAGGACAAAATTTACAGGCATCTACAGCCTGTCAACCTTTAAATAACTGGCAAGTTAGGAAACACACAACATGTGTGATAAGCAAGTGTCTAAAGCAAATGTCAGTCTAAAATAAAATCTCAGCCCAATCCTGTCTCTAAGGAACGACAGTTTTTCAGAAGAAATATTTTCCTGATCCCATTATTAGTGGTGTCATTATTTCACTAATAATGACTTACCCATCCCAGGTCACTACACTCCCACTAAGAGATGGCCTAAAGTCATTTACTTTATACAAACAAACAAAAAAGAAGTTTAACTTCTTCAAAGAGGGAACGTGAACTGTGATTAGACTGTCATGAACCCGTTCAGTTTTACCCTACTGATGATCTGCTGTTGCAGTAGTAATCCTCTCTATTCTTTAAGCTGTGTCTCTGGCAACACTTATATTAAAGTCCAATTTAAACAACGCTGAATGTTTAACAAAGCCCTCACGACTCACCTGGATCATTGTGAGAGTGAGGGATGACAAATACTTGTAGTGGCTCATCATCCCACTCATTAGGTTCATAAGTAATGTCAAAACCCTGCTTCCATACGCCACCATCAGGGTTGTCAAACTTTAGCAGGGAATACACATCCAGCATCTAAAATTAAACACGTCCTCATTAGTATGAGACCCTAAATAAGCACGCAGTAGCATTCAGACTGTAGATACAAATGCATATATGCTTTGAACTGCAGCGACTTCACCTGAACGTCTGCTTGACTGCGGCTGGCAACACTGAAATGGCAATCTTGGGGCTTGACGGCGAGGAAAGTGGGATGACCGTCGAAGGGTAGGACCCAGGAACCGTTGGCACTTCTGAACGGCAGGTGGCCGCTGGGAGACACAGCTCCTGTGTCTGTGAGCTCCATCACAGAGTCCTTTATGTGGCTGATGATTTGATGGTTTTCCTCCAGGAGCTGCTCCAGCTGCTCTATCCGGTTCTGCAGAACTGAGATTTGGCTCTAAGAGACAAAAATAATAATAATAAATCACAATGCCGTATGCCTTCAATCCAACCATCATTCTCTTCTTTCAGAATCATAATAGCTTTTTTTTTCTAAAGCTACAGCAATTTCAGAAAGGCATCCAAGGGTGAAGGTTTAAAATAAGAGGCTATACCTAAGGAGACAGTGAAATTATATGATCATGATTTAATAATCCGCCAGAAAAAATCATATTATATATTACAGAATGATTTAAACCTAAAAAAGAAAAAGAAAATCTCAAAGGCCTGAGAAATGCAAAGATGTTTATGGTCATTTTTTGATTTTCCTGGTGCATCACATCAAAAGAAAGAAGCGCTGTACAAACAACTTGACAACATTTGCATGACTACCAGAGCAATTATTCTTACCCGTGGAAAGTTCCCTCCACTCTGTCGCCGTGCAGGGTCATGTTGAACTCGATCCAACATCAGATACAGTGAGAAGACAGCCACACAAAATATGGCCCCTCCACACACTGTCACCTGCTTCCTGAGCTTCATCCTTCCTCCTCTTGAACGCTCTTCTTTTCAGGATTTAATTTTTTTTTTCCTTCTTCTTCTAAATGAGCTTGCCTGGAGAGGGTTTTGTTATCAGCACAAAAAAACTTGAGAGTAATCCTTCACAGTGCAAAAATAAATGATGTTAAGTAAGCAGTTATGGCAGTGTGAAAGTTTTAGTCCCACTTCTGTGATGCTTGCAGCCTCCACACACCATAATGGAGACCACAGTAATGGAGGCTACGGCAGCGGTAGCAGTGAAGAAGGGTACGAAATCAGTAATAGCTGCCAACGAGTCTGTCAGCTCTGGCCAAACCTCAGCCACTGGTGGTCTCCTTCAAAGTGCTCCTTGTGTCCCACACAGAAGGAGCTCAAATAGGGAGACTTAGTATCCCTGCAGCATGATGTGCGTTGGTGTGAGCCTGCTCTCCACTCCCAAAGCAAAGTTTAATCCTCCAGTACAGCCAGTCAGTGGCCTTTTGCGCAGATGGGCTTCTGTGCCATAATGGTTTGAAAAGTAAGCAATGACAGTGTGAAAGAGCAAGCCGAGAAGAAGACAAACTCAGTTCAAACGAGCAGCAGTGTTTTTTGTTTAAAAAAAAAAAAAAAAAAAAATCAGGCCTCAACTCTGCCCAAAGCCGCTCCAGGACTTAAAATAAGTCAAATGTCATTCTACTCTCAGTGCCATGGCGGTTGTATGTTTACTGAGGAAACATGTGCAGTGCATGTTTCCTTCATCACAGGCACCAACTTCAAATCACATGAGGGGGTCCTCTTGAGCTGTTGGAAACATTTTTAGATACATGTGACATGCAAGCACATATTCATCCTGAAATTTCAACAGTTAAGACTTAAAGATGCACCAATTTATCGGCTGGTAATTGGAATCGACTGATTTTTGCCCGATTGCCCCTGACCAGTATCAGGCAGTACTGTCCACTGAAATCATCTGAAACCAGCTGATATCAGTGGACAGAAGAGCCAGTAGATCACACATCCCGCAACCTCTGCTGTCTTGTTAGTTGATTAAGTTAATGTTTGAATTTATGGTTGCAGGAAAGATAATCGGAATCAGACAAAATCTGTATCATATCAGGAGGTCAGACTGAAGATCTAAGAAAATCAGAAATCTGAATCAGCAAAGAAAATTGCAGCTGGTGCATCCCTAGTTATACTGTCACTGACAAGAAGCCACTATGCAAAAACAAAAAAGACTTCGAGAAAGTGAGAAAAATACTTTTTGGGTTTCACACAAGAAGAGCCAACACAGAGAAAAATCCAGCTGAGAGCAGTGTCCTGTGTTTCCTCTAGTAGGTGTTCATATTCTCCTCTGACTGTAAATCCACAATCATAATCCGCTCACTTCCCAAGCCGGGACCATTTTAGCATTTCCACAGAGAGTCTTGACAACTTGACATTTACATTTGCTAAGACTGGCTGGAAAACAACTTGCATATCAGCTGGAGGAAGATTATTTCTTTAGACCATCTTGGGCCAGAAAACATCCGACATGAAAGGCTTTAACGCTGATGTGCGTGACAGAGGCAACCAACGACTACAGCCCTGGATTCATGTCACAATATGCAAATCTGGAGCTGATCCTAACATGCTCACAAAACAATCCCAATGATGTACTCTATACATGAGAGATATCACATTCCTCTGCTTAACAGTATTCGGGTTATTGACCAAGAGGTTGACACGTAATGTTTAACTTGGCTGGATGTTAGTCAGTTATCGCTGAGCTGCTAACAGGGCTGTCCCAGACTGTATCAGTCTTAAACTACATAACATATCTGCATCTATTAGGAAAGGACTTAATCTAGTTAAAGATCCAACACACTCCTTAACTCAACCATCTCCATAACCTATAAGTGTCATTCACACACCGTCAAACTTAAATCGATCCAGTTTAGCGTTGGATATGACAGATATGCAGCTAAACGAACTAGCGCTAGATATTCATGTTTACCATCCAGCTACTGCAAAATTTGATTCCAGAGTCGGACAAGGTTCTCATGACAATCTAAAATTACTACTCATTCTAGTAGAACAGTCGCCTTGCTGCTCCACAGATCAGTCAAAGATACAGAAAAAACAGCCGCTTCAGAACATTCAGACAATACACGGTTGATATTTCCAAGCTAACAATTCACTTTCCGTCTAAACCTTGGCTAACATTTACTTAAGACCATCCGACCCTGTTTCCAAGCAAACAAATAAAAAAATAATAATCCGTTACCCATCAGAGGACGGTATTCCGGAAGACTGTAGAGCCCTGTTTTCAGCTGCAGGCTGACAGATCACCTACTGAACTAACAGTTAGCTTAGCAGTTAGCATCAGCTTAGCATCGGTGAGCTGCTGCAAAGCCTTGTGGGAAGATTAGCCGCTGATCCACCAACAGCTTCATACTGTCCATTCAACAATTCAACCACACTGAAAACTTTCATTTCAGGGCCTCAGGGCTTGTAGATGCTCTTAGACTTGTGTCAGTGAAATTACGTGTTATTACCGCGATTGTCTCAGATTGTCTCATATACATATATATATATATTTTTTTTTTTTTATTAGTAAACTGTGACAGCTTTTGATTGTATTTGTCATAAACTGTAAGTTTAGAGGTAATCCGCTATGTAACTGCAAACAATATAAGGATAAAAACAACATGCTGACATGAATTGAACAAAATCCGACGGTGACACAAAAGGGGTCATAATTGTGTCCTCTATGCTGAGTGTTTGCTACAAATGCAGGTCTTTAAAAATTAATAACAGGGTGTGCTTTTATTATAGGCTATTGCAGAGGTGTTACTGTAACTTTTCTATCTGAGCCACTTGCCTCCAGATATAAGGCATCAGTTTAAAATACAAGGCCTCTGCTGACAAACACAGTGCAGGCAACATCTGAAAAATGTTAAATGTAATGGTATGTCGCATTGTTGTCTTGTGATTGGCCATTCATTCATATTTTAGTACATTTATTAGGTGATTAGCTAAGTGAGGGAAAGACAGGGACATATGGAGCTAATTTGTTTGTAAACCAGTCCAAAAAAGACTAATTACTTTTGATGAGATTTATAAAAACTATAAAAGCATTTAAACTTCAATGCTGAAGGTGTATGAGTGTGTTACTGGGTTTGGCTCTAGCATATTCCAATAATGACAGCATAATCTCTCACAAAAAACAGTGGTAATAAGACACAAATGTTTGCACAGCTGCTTTTGATTTTGATTTCAGGTTGGAACTCTTCTTGTTGAGTTCCTGGCACTGTCACTAAGCCTCAGAGATTTCCTGCAGATCTGTTGTGTATGAGGTCTTGCAGCAAGCCCAGCCGCCAGGAAACATATAGCACTTCCCCAGGCTGGATATTCTTTTCAGTTAACAAAGCTGCCATGGTAATGTGAGAGTTAGGTGTGGGATCCTACCTTGTCTCCAAGGTAACAGAGAGCCAATAATAATAGTGCCTGACTGAGAGTCCCCAGGGGACTGATACAAGTAATACTATACAAGATCCTCACTTCATTGGTTTACTGCTTCAGGTTATATAGTAATAGTACAAGTTGACCCCCCTCCCCCATCTGACAGCCTGTCCCAGCTGGCTCCAGGTGAGAGGCAGGGTACACTCTGGACATGTCCATTGAATCATCCATTTATTTAAAGTTTCATTTTAGTGGAAAATACTAGGTTCCTTATAAAACGCCACCCTTGTTAGAAAGTGGCACACATGATTTATGCAGTGCTAAGCTTGAACCAAACAGACCACTTGAAACATTAAAATATTTACTGAATCTGCTGAATGCATTAAAAAATAATTGCTTATTTATCTTGTTTTCTTTTTAATATTGTATAAGGAGCTCAATATAAGTCTCTGTTTCTGTGCGCTCTGTAGAAAACCAAGGGATGGATATGTAACCAAATAAAGAGGAGATGTAAGTAAGGATTTCGCTGCCCTCTTCCTTTTATGGGAATTTCTCGTGGGAGGTGCGGGGCGTGGTGGTGTGACTACGTCATCAAGTTGCGGCGGATACCCGGAAGTGTAACAAGATGTGTCCGATCCTATCACGTTTGGTAGAATATATGTGAAAAATTGATTATATTAAACTACAAATTCATCATAATAAGCCACGCCGGATTGTGTCTTGTACATTGAAGATGAATGAGAGTGATAAAGAAAAGGTAAGACAGAGACATTAGTTAGCCATCGGCAAATTTAGTCCAGATATATTTTGCAGAAGCTTTTCTGTTATTATCCCTGGAGCCTGTTGCTCACCTTTCCTCCTAAATTCAGGACCCTGCGGCCATGAAGGAGGAGGGGAACACCCTCTTCAAGGCAGGAAACATACAGGGCGCTATCTGCTGTTACACTAAAGCACTGAAGCTGACTGACAACGAGGCAGACAGTGCTGTTCTGTACCGCAACCGCTCTGCCTGCTACCTGAAACTGGAGGACCACAGCAAAGCTGAGGCTGATGCCTCCAAAGGTTGGACAGTTCTCTGTATACTGTATAATTCGCGAGAAGACGTTAATTAAGAAAAACTGTCCCATAATCACACGTATTTGTTACAGATTTTTTTCTAGGGACCACACATCTTTTACCTGTTCTGAACTGGCTAAGCATATTACCTTATATAGAAATAATGTGAGACCCTGCTTCATCCTTCCTCTCTGCAGTCAACCCCTTCACACATTCCTAAGTGGTTAAAACACAGATAAATAACTATCAGTGTGACAAACAGCACTTCTGTTGCCTTGGTCAGCTGAGGTTATAAAACCCAGAAGCTGCTGTGGCAGGTTGGTAGCAGGCTTTGGTAGATTGTAGCAGGTTAAGGCAGCTGAAGGATTGTAGCTGCAAAAACACAACAGCAGGTGTTAACTTGGTTTATCAATTAAAGTTCAGATAATAACAACAATAATAAAATGGTAAAAATTCAGAAAGTTACCTTTATTGATCCAAAATAGGAAAATGTGTTTGGCAATAATGCAAATGATACATAACACAAATACAATACAATAAATTACATAATAGTAGCTATATTTAAGATGTGTTAAGCAGCTGAAGAAAATTATTGATGAATATTGTATGTTAGGAGCAAAAATTTGAAACTGATTTCAAAGTAATAATTGTATTACATTGGCCTGAGCATCCTAAATTATAGTGATCTGTCTCCCATCTCTGGGATGATGACGTTGTACCAGTAGTTTACCATGTGAAAGATCAGCACCTGCCACAAACAAGTCTCAAGTGTAAAAACTCGTTATTAGTCACTGGTAAATCAAAATCAAAGGTCAGACCTAGGATATTGATTTACCAGTGACTAATAACCAGTATACCCCCACACTAATAACCAAATGCCCCCACACCACTGCTGTTTGTGATGTACTAGGTCACAAACAGCAGTAGATTTGTCTTATTATACTGTAGACAAGGTGACAAATCTTAGAGGTAGCATCACGTTGTGGCAGTCAGTGAGAGCTGCTGGCAGCCTCTGGCAGCTGCTACAGTGCGGTGGCCAACTTTGGCAGCTGCCAGCAGCTCTGGCTGCGACCAGAAAGTGCTGCTGGTAGCTGCTGCAAATTGAGCCAGTCCTTGCTGCTAGTAACTGTGTCAAAACTTGGAAATTGATGTATTTACTGCTGCCAACCCTCAAGGAATTGTGCATACACTACATGCACTGATTTGAAATAAATAGAATATAAAAGGGTCACTAGTTATTAGTAATCCTGGTTCTTTTAGACTTTGACACAGTGGTTCACAATATTTTGTTTATGCATTTAGAGCATTGTGTCAACATTGGAGTGGAGTGGTTCAGACCATACCTGGCTCAAATATCCTTTTGTGTTGGTCTGAATTAATTTATATCCTCCTCCTGCACCTTTTTCTTGTGGTGTCCTGCAGGGCTCAATTCTTGGGCCTCTGCTATTTTCTTTGTAATTGTTGCCCCTTGGCTTTTTTTTTTTTTTTTTTAGAAAGAATAAATTTCCTTTCCATTGTTATTCAGATAACACTCAGGTCTATGTGTACTTGAAACAAGGGGATGCCTACTCCACACAAGCTTTAACTGACTGTCTTAAGGAATTTAAAACCTGGATGGCTCACTTTTTAGATTTTAACAAAAAGAAGGCAGAGGGGATTGTTTTTGGTCCTGGTGTCACCAGTGGATCATCTCCTGTGGGTATAGGCCCCTCAGTACAGTATGAAATGTCTACTGTTACAAATCTGGGTTTTAGATTGGATAATGATTTTAGACTGGACAGTGCAGTGGTGAAATATAGCTTTTTTTCTACTGAAGCAATTAGCGGATATGAAAACTGTTCTGCCAAACATTCACTTTAAAAAGTAATCCACGCTTGTATTACAAGTCAGATGGATTATTGTGATTCTTTGTCTGTGTTAGTTAGTCCACTGACATGTCTTCTCTTCAGCTGGTGCAAAATGATGCTGCATGACTTTTAAATGAAACACGGACGAGAGAGCACATTACTCCTGTTTTATCCTCACTGCACTGGCTGCTTGTCCATTTTAGAATTCATTTTGAAATCCTTTCATTTGTAAATGTTTAAACAGTCTTGCCCCTCCCTATCTCTCAGGGCTGCTGCACTTGCACTCTCCTTCGCAGACATTCAGATTGGCTGAGCAGCTGCTCCTGGATGTACCAGACGTCAGCTCAGGGGGACAGGACATATTTAACTTTAACATATTAACTCGTTTAGTTATTAGCAATTATTAATTAAGTGTCCAAAAAAAGTTAATTATTTTTCAACAAAATCACTAATGATGATTAATTTCAGGGCACCATCAGATGAACAGAAACTAATAACTAAACACTTGTAAATCACCGGTTTATTTGTCTATATGTGTCAATCATAGCCTGTATAAGAAGGTGTCAGTCTGGGACAGATGTGATAAATATAGATCAGACAGTGAAGGTTTGAATCCAAACACTGACCTCTGCAACCAGCAGTTATCATACACATATCCAATGAGCACAAAGCACTTCTTCTTTAAATTGGAACAATTTAATTTATTAAAGCTTAGCAAAAATGAATTAGGAGTTAGTTAGGGTTCAGTTACCGAACACTGTCATCTAGTGTATATGATGGTCCACCAGCATGAGGCATGCGTGGATGTCTCAATCTATAGTGAATGCTATAGTGAATGTTACAGCTGTTTACTTCTTTCAGCACTAGAAACGGATCCAGGAGACGTGAAAGCCAGGTTTCGAAGAGCCCAGAGTTTTCAGAAGCTTGGCAGGCTTGATCAGGCGTTTCTGGATGCTCAGAGGTGTGCTCAACTGGAACCCAAGAACAAAGCTTTCCAGGAGCTGCTCAGACAATTAGGAGCACAAATTCAGCAAAAGGTGACATATGGAGTCATTTCGTTTTTTTTTTTTCCCCTTGTATTAGAAGTGGAATCCCCATTAAACTACCAAACTTAAACTGATCAAAGTCTTTTTTTTCTGAACCCTTTAGTCACTGCAGCTAAACTCCACAGATGCTCGTGTGCAGCAAATGTTCTCCCTCCTCTTAGATGCTTCTACTAAAGAGTCAGATCGACAGAAGGTCAGGATGTTTTCTGTTCGAGCAAATCTTTATCATCCATTTTTAATATATTTAGATTTTACATCATGCATATGTAAAAATGTATTTCATAAATATAATTCAATACATGAACCACTTTTAGGCTGCTCAAAATCTGGTGGTATTATCTCGAGAGGAGGCAGGAGCTGAGCAAATTTTCCGCAACGATGGAGTGAGGCTCATTCAGAGACTTCTTCAGTCAAAGCAGGAGGATGTTGTTCTTTCTGCTCTCAGGACATTAGTTGGGTTGTGCACAGGACATCACTCAAGAGTAAGTGTGACAACTTCCTCTAAAGCTAATCATTCTTTGAAGTAATTTTTGCGCACGCACATAAACTGGGTGTTTTCTTTATTGTGAACATTGATAAAGCAGGCAGTATATACAAATACATCTAACATGTATTTGGTTCCGCTAGTTGCAATGTGTGTGTGTTTTTTTTGTTTGCATTAAATGTTAAGTCTGCTTAACAGTTAATAACACTTAAAAAAGAATGGGTTTGTAATTTATTTTAACACTGACATTCACTCATTTATTCCCAGACGATGGCTATAGTGAATGAGTTGGGAATGGACCAGCTGTGTGCAGTAATGGGGTCAGGAGCCTCCACTGTGTCTCTGGCTGCCTGCCACCTGCTGCAGGTGATGTTTGAGGCTCTGACAGAGGGCATGAAAAGAGACATTAGAGGGAAAGATGAAGCCATACTTCCTGGTGAGTTTGGACACTTGGGCTGTTTATATTTGGAGTTAGCAACATTCATGAAGCTTGACCTACGCTATGCTTTTGTGTCTCTCAGCTCTTTGTTTTGTGTTATCTGTATGAATTTTACACAGAACCATCCAAGGAGCTCCGTTCAATGTTATGCCACCTTTTGGAAATGATACCTGCATCTAATGTGTCCAGCTCGGGCAGAGACAGCACCATCAACCTCCTGGTCAAACAAGTGCCCCGCAAGTCCTTGAAAAACCCTGACAACTCCTCTCACTTTATGGGTGATAGATCAGGGTAAGAAATTAAGTATTCTTGTCATCCTATAGCTGACAGATACAGAACACCTCTCTTTTTATATATATATATATATATATATATATATATATATATATATATATATATATATATATATATATATATATGTATGTATGTATATGTATGTATATATATCTATGTATGTATGTATATATATCTATATATATATATCTGTATGTCTATATGTATATGTGTATATATATATATCTATGTATATATATATGTCTATGTCTCTGTCTCTCTGTATATATGTCTCTATATATATATATCTCTCTCTCTGTATCTCTGTGTGTGTGTATATCTATCTCTATATCTATATCTATATCTATATATATCTATATATATCTATCTTATGCATGTATGTATGTATATACACATACAGCTACAAGTTAAATCTGGTACTACTGAAGCCAGATTAATGGGCACCTTGTTTTCCCTGCAGGGCTGAAGAAAATTCTGCAGGTGGCTGGGACCGTTCCCGAGCTCTCACAGGGACCACCTCTTACAGACAACACTCACATGAGCTGCTCTGTGTTGCTCAGCAAACTCTATGATGACCTCAAGAGTGACAAAGAGAGAGAGAACTTTAACAAACTGTGTGAAGAATATGTTCAGTGAGTTGACCATCTATTATTTCTCCTCCTAGAAGTGATTAATTGAACAACCGCTTGTTCAAATAAAAATCATTTTTAACAGCTCTAAAAAATACTTTCCATGAGTAATTCTGCTAATCTCATGTTTGTTTGTTTTTTTGGGGGGGTTTCTAGACAACACTTCAGCCAGCATGGCCTAGTTGGCAAGCTGCATGCCATCCAGACAGTGTCGGTGCTCCTTCAAGGACCAAGTGATGTGGGTAACAGAACTCTGGAAATGTCAGGAATGATGGACGCAGTGATCTCTCTCTGTGCTTCCGAAGATGTAACTCACCAGCAGGTAGCAGTGGAGGCTCTTATACATGCTGCAGGCAAAGCCAAGAGAGCCTCCTTCATCACAGCCAATGGTGTGGCTCTTCTGAAGGACCTCTACAAGAAGAGCGAAAATGACAGGATACGTGTGAGAGCCCTTGTGGTAAGTGCCACAGGTACACAGAGAAAATAACGTTCCCAATGAAAGTCTGAGTAAAGCAGAAATATTGCTTCAGTCTGAGTTTGAGACATGGAAGAAAGATGTTTTGTTAACCGTTCAGTTTATAAAACTAGCTTTCAAAATCACAAGAAAATAAGCATTGCTCTAGTCTGAGATGATTATATTATAGTTTGTGGGCCAGAAATCATAGCTCATCAGGAAAAGGGGTTTCGTCGGGGCCGTTGAGTGGCAACTTAAAAATATGTGTTCTTGGTCAATTTGGGGGTGCTGAATCCAAATCTGCCTGTTGCCACGGCGTCAGCTTGCACGTTTGGCCACCACAAGGGGCACTATTTTCATTTTTGCTTATTTATAGGCAGAAACCGTTTTTTCAGGTTATCTTTCTTCTTCTTTAATAAAATGCTTTCAAACTTCACAGATTGCTTTGTAACAACATTAGCCATGAAATTGAAGACTTGGAGTGTGTGAGTATGTGTTAGGGGGGTCGTTGGTGCAGGGGAAAACTTAATTATTATGCTGATTTTGGACTGTTTCTTTACTTCAAACTAGTCTCTTCAACATGGCAAAATCTCATTTGACAATTCAGAAACAGTCAAGCAGTAAGTAGAACATTTACTTACAGTGTGTAAAACCATAACATATGTACAAAATGCAATCAAAGGAAGTCATAGTCACAGCATGGGTAGTATCCTTTAGTAGTGATTTTGGTGATTTTCACTTTGTCTTATTTACAAATCATCTTCGCTGTCATCTTCATCACTGCTCACTGCATCATGGTCTTCTGAGTGATTGTTTTGGCAGTCAAACAACGACAAAGGTCAGTACACGGTAGTTCACCAGACAGACATGAACAAGTACGTAAACTGCAGTGTCCCTTCTTACACTTGCAAGAGACACTCTGCAACACACTCAGGGGAGCCACTGGAATGAAATACTCTCTCCTTCCACTTGCCACCCATGGCCTACTGGACTGGGTGCCTGGATCCATGCCTTCAGACAGCGCCTATATATGGCTGCCTGGTAAGATGCTCGTGCAGTGTGTAATTGGAGGGCATCTTTATTTGGTGGCAATGCATCGTCGAAACGGATGTCGAAATGCATGCATTTTGCTTTTAATGGTCATATTCTTTCACTTTTATCGTTGTGTTGCTCTTGCTATGAAAACACTGCAGCGACTCTTTATAGCTTTGGTCTTCCAGTGTGTTCGCCCGGCAATGAAGACATATTGATAAAATTGATGTCCAAATTGACCTTTAGCTCAAAGTTTCGATATTACGGCATATTTTACCTTGTGTCTATCAATCTTGTGTCAAAGACTTGATATCTGATGTAGGGATTATTTGTTTTGTGTTCATAATTATGAATTATGACAAGCCATAATTTGCGAATTATCATTGAATGCTTGTTGCCCTATAGATTAACTGTTAACCTGTGGTAACCCCCCCCACCCCCAAAATGTCTTATTTTACAAGACATCAAGAAACACTTTACAATGTATATTTTATAGAATCTATTCATCATCTTAACCAATTTTTTTTTTCACAGATGAATTACACTGGAGCTGCAGTGTATTTCATGTAGTTCATTCACCTACCACATGGTGGCGCTATGCCTAACTGCCATTTCACTCACAGCGAATTCTGGATAGGCATAATACAGAGCTACCTGTGAAATTTCACTCTTGTGAAACACTCTAAAATGACTTAGTGACACAATTCCTGTTGAATTTGCCCATTGAAATTAAATTCCTACATTACCAAATATCGCTATTTCAACCATTGTTTTTCACATTAACGTGCAACTTTTGAAGATGGCAACACCTAGAATATAGTTTTGTGTACTATCCTGTACTCATATCAGCAAAAACCAAGTTGCCACCCAATACCCCCGACGAACTTGCAGGATTGGATTTCTGGCCCACTAACTAATTAGTTATTTTTAACAGAGCCAAAATGCTTAGATATGAAATCACAAACTCATACTGCAGATAGAAAGTATTTTGATCATCTTCCAGCTTTTAAATAAGTTTCCGACAAATATTATAACTTGCACTTTAACAATGAGTCTTAAATACCTTCTTTGCATTAATGAGTCTTGATTTTAGACCAGCCTTGAATTGAAAACCACTTAAAATCTGACATTCTAACCCCATAATTCAGTCCAACGTTGTTTTAAGTGCCTGAATGTTTTATTTGAAAAAGGAAACTGACAATTTTGTGTGTGATATTATTGCAGGGTTTGTGCAAGCTTGGATCAGCAGGAGGGACAGATTTCAGCATGAAACAGTTTGCAGAGGGATCCACGCTGAAGCTTGCCAAGCAGTGCAGGAAGTATGTTGGCCTGTGCCCAACAGTAAATCTTTAATAGATGTGCTGCTCTTTATTTTTAAACTACCTGGCTGAAAAGAATAGCCAAAGACTGGATTAATGGACTGAACGTGAGAGGCAAACCATATCTCTGTCTGTTAGGTGGCTGTGTAATGAGTCTCTGCCCCCAACGTCTCGCCGCTGGTCTGTGGAAGGTCTTGCCTATCTCACCTTTGATGCCGATGTGAAAGAAGACCTGGTGGAAGACAAGAACGCTCTCTTGGCCATGTTTGAATTAGCAAAGGTTCAAATGTTTATTATATTTGTAGAGTTTTTCTGCATAAGTTTATGAAACTGGATTCAGGACAAACAATGGGCCTTTTTGTTGCATGTATATTCATGACATGTTTAAAATCACCAGGACAATCCAGTTAAAATTTCATCATACTGTTTTTGGCTGTTTTGTTTTGTTGTTTTGTGTTTGTGCAGTCTGAAGATAAGACAGTGCTCTTCGCTGTGGGCTCTACATTAGTGAACTGCACAAACAGCTATGATGTGGAGAAACCAGATCCTCAAATGGTGGAGCTGGCCAAGTATGCAAAGCAGCATGTGCCTGAGGAGCATCCAAAGGTACCTTTTTTAAATATTTTCTTTTTCTCTTTCAAGGCTGTGTCAGTGTATCTGTAAACTTTCCATTCCTGCAGGTACTGTTAACTCTTAGTTTCATGAATGTATATTTCTTTAAATAGTGGCTGTTCAATCCATTTTCCTTTTTTTTTTTTAATTATTAAATTTCAGGATGCCCCTTCATATGTAGAGAACCGGCTGGTTAAGCTCCTTGAAGCTGGCGTGGTGTCTGCATTGGTGTGTATGGTCAAACAGGAGAGTCCTGCCCTTACTGAGGCTTGTAAGGAATGTATTGCCAGGTAAGAGGAAAAAAACAAAACAAAATGCTGTTTTCCACTCCCTGTTATCTCTCTGTGGATTTCTGGTTACTACATTCTGTCACGGCAGAGTTTTCTTGGCTGTGGTGGAGCGGCAAGAAGACAGAGGCACAGTGGTGGCACAGGGGGGAGGAAAGGTAAAACATGAACAAATGTACATAGTTTTTCTTGCACACCAATCTATACTTCTTGTTTTAGGGGGTTTAATAATTATATTTTGCTTTTCACACGTGCAGGCTCTGATCCCACTTGCAACTGACAACACGGATGTAGGAAAAGTCAAAGCTGCACAAGCTCTGGCAAAAATAGCCATTACTATCCAACCCAGAGATTGCATTTCCAGGAGAGAGGGTAAAAGTGCAGTCAGTAATAGAAAACACTTCAGTGATACAATGTTGAAGAAAAAAAAAAGAAAGGAAAGGTTAAACAAGAGTTTTTTTTCCCTAACATTTTGTTGGCAGATCTACGAGGTGGTGCGGCCGCTTGTGAACCTTCTAAGTCTTGATTGCACCTTGCTTCAGAATTTTGAAGCACTCATGGCTCTCACCAACCTGGCTGGCATTAGCGAAAGACTCAGGTTGGCCACAAGGGGGAAGCCTTTCCCAAGAAATACACCTACACACTCATTCTGTCAAACTATTACAACTGAAACCTTTTTTTTTTTGTTATTGTAATTATTTTAGAGGGATCACAAGAGAATACACTTCATTTGGACTTGATTTCTTGGTTAATGAAAATAATCCTCTTGTATAGTCAAGTCCCAAATTCTTTAAGACAATTCCTAGCTATGCAGCATACTTTCAAAAAGCAGTTGCTGTCACAGTTGCGTGATATATCTAAGGCATGCCTGGTACTGTTTTTATTCATTTTTTGTTTAAAAATTTTAACAAGTCACAGCTTGTTACTTAAATGCTTTTGCTTTTTAGACTCATGACTTTCTTACAATGCATCTTGTATTTTAATAATCATAATCTCAATATTGTTGTATAGTTTTTGAATATTTTTTTTCTTTCCCCAGACAAAAGATAATAAAAGAAAAAGCAGTACCAAAGGTTGAAGGCTACATGTTTGAGGAGCACGACTTGGTCAGAGCTTCTGCAACAGAGTGCATGTGTAATTTGGTTTTAAGTAAAGAGGTAGGTCACATTTAATTAAAAAAAAAATCTGTGGTACTAATCTGAAGAAACATTGAATCTGAATAGCAGTGTGTCCTCAGGTGCAGAAGCTGTACTTGGCCACAGGGAATGATCGGCTGAAGCTGCTTGTTCTCTACAGCGGTGAAGAGGATGAGAGGCTCCGCAAAGCTGCTGCAGGAACTTTGGCCATGTTGACCGCTGAACAGCCTGAGCTCTGCTCCCGCATCCCTGGAACTGTAAGAAAGCCTTTTTCTGCAATATTTTCATGCACATCATGAACAGTTTTAAGTCATATTCCTCCCGTTTGCCTTTATCTTCAGACGACCCACTGGATAGAGATAGTGCAAGCTCTGCTGCTCAGTGAAATATCTGACCTACGTCATCGCGGAGTGGTCATAGTTCAGAACATCATGCAGGCAGAGAAATGCTTGGCTGAAACGCTCATGGAGAGTGAAGCTCTGGAAATTCTGTCAGTTCTTGCAAAGGGAGGAGAGGGCACGCCAGATCCTGTCTCCAAAGTTGCACAAAACTGCCTTGATAAAGCAGTAGAGTATGGCCTCATCAGAAGCAGGGATGGGATGGAAAGGAGCAAAGGAACTGAGCCTTGATGCCAAAGCTGTAGTGTGTGGATGTGTCTCCAGGTAGTTTTAGATACTTGGAGAATTAATATGATGAGGGAAGTCATTTTAGTTTCTATGTGAATGGGTTCCTGAAATTCTCTTGAAAAAACAACTGAAAAAAAAAGAATCAAGGAATTGAATGAAGTAAGATACATATATTATGTTATATTATATTATATTATTTTATATTATATTGAGAGAAAACACAGAACACAAAAGTATTTTGTGAAATTAGCTGAGACTGCTGTGACACTGTGTGCATATTCCAACATTTCAGTTATGGACCAATAAGGCTTTTCTACATTTGATTTCTTTACTAAAGATGACTATTCTCTTATTTTTTTTTCCAAATATTTGTATTTTTGTTATTCCCACAAATATATTGCTTATTCCAGTTTTACACTACTCAGCTCATTATTTTCGCAGTGTTTTACCATCTTAAACTTACACTCACATTGTTGAGTGATTTTGGTTTTAATGTTTTTGTCACTTCACTACATTCCTGGTGTGTTAAATATATAGTTTTCTGTTATTATAATTTGGACTGAGCACAGACAAAGAAGTGAATGAATAAAACGTGTGTACTTGATTTTATTGACTCGTGTTGGTCTAATTCATCCATCGGTTATCATTTTATGTCAACATAACTGCGCATGCGCAGCATTTCCTATTTGAACATTGTCAGCGTGTTCCGGAGCTATCGGAGCATTTTCTATGGGGAAACCAAAAATCAGCTGGTTGGGGTTTGGCTTTAACGCTTTTGGACAAATATATGTCCAAGAGGAATTAATCAAAGAAGAAAACAGTGGCGCTGTTAAAGAAGTCAAAGTTAGCAAACCAACTGAGCTAAGTGGTCATGTAGATATAAGTGGCTGTTGTCAAATCAGAGCAAGTTGGAGTCGAAGAGCATCTTTGCATTTCGATGGTAAGGGCAAAAAAGGACTACTTTGTCAACACTAGGTAAATACACGAGAAGTAGAAAGGCACTAGAATATCACAGTCTTTATTAAGCTACGTCCCCTGTTATGTTTCCTGTCCGGTAGGAGGCAGCTGTGTGCGTCTGGGAGGTTTCGCTGCGTCCATCTCACATGAGTCTGGTGGCGCTTTTATGGTAGAAAGCGGTGGATACACAGACGCAAGCATCAGTGAACAACACCTTACACTCGCTTTCCCAGACAGGATTGAATGCTGGGATCTGCAAAAGAAGGATAAAACTCCATCATGGAGCATGGAGATATCCTCTCAGTCAGACAGCTCTGGTAATGAGTGTTTCAACGTCTACTTAGTTGAGAGACATCAGAAATATCTTTTATTAAATGCCAGTAAACTCTTTTCTTTCCTGCAGGTGTGAATTTACCCTTGGTTCCAGGAGGTTATATAGCTTTTAAACCTCCTTTCTTTCACACTTTGTCATCTCACCTGCAAGCCAAGAGCCTTGCACTGGGTGGAGAACACGCCATCCTTCTTACTGCCACGGGAGCTGTCTACACCTGGGGTCAGGGCAGGTAAAGCCATTACTGACATGTAGTAAAAAAAAAAAACCTGAGCAGTAACACCCTCATTACATGCACCTTTGTGCATTTAGTGGCATGTGCTAATTTTACAGCCATGGTCAGTTAGGGCACGGGGGACTCATCTCTGAGGGGGAGCCCAGGACAGTGGAGGCTCTCTGGGGGATGCACATGAGCTCTGTGGCTGCAGGAGGCTGGCACACCGTCTGCATAAGTGGTAAGTGTTGAGTAAAGATGTGTGTGTGATGCTAAGGGCTATAAATCTGGGCGGAGGCACGTGGGTTGAACATGCACTGGCTTTTCTTCTCAGATGCAGGTGACCTCTATGTTTGGGGGTGGAATGAAAGCGGCCAGCTTGGACTTCCATCACAAGGTCTGAGAAAAGCCTCACAACAGAGAAGTGATCAACAAGGTTTGTAATAATTAAATGGGAGATTTTGATATTAAACGCTTTTAAAATTCATAACTAAGAATGTCAACATCCATTCATCATGCTCAGTTTAGTATTGCATATGAAAATGCATTTGCAGAATCATCCCCAGTAAATACAGTATAACATCTTCTCCATTCTGTCTATTTGGGTACTTTTTGAAAGCAGTTGATGACAAGATTTTCTCTAAAGTCTCCATCCCATTCACTGCCGAACAGGAGAATTGTGCCACAAAGCCAGTACGTCTTTTAGCACGGAGCTAGAGGAGGGAGAGAAACCTGAAGAAGTATTCATTTCAATCCAGGCATTCCCAGCTCTGCTGGATGTCAGTCCATCGTGTGAAGTTAAGTCAGTCAGCTGTGGCTCACGCCACACTGCTGCAGTAACAAGTAAGGACTTTACATTGACTTCATTTACATGGACAGCAATAATCTAACTACTGACCCAATTCTAAATTAAACTAAGGTGTTTATATGAATTTCTGTTAGGATATTTATTGCATATTCGTTTTACATGCATTTTTCAATTAATGCCACCTATCACTGAAGACCTGAGACCTTATACCTGACATTCCCTCCAGAATTTAACACACCACCACCAAACACGCATTTGTCAGCATTATAATACCATTTGTTGTTGTTAGCTTTATCCTACATCTGCTAATAGACTCAGGTCTATTAGCAGGAATAGAATCTGGTGTCATAAAATTCCTCTAGAACTCTGAACAGGTCGTTACATTGTTATGAAGGTGTTTCCATGTCTAAAATTTACTAGAGCAAAGGCACTACAGCTAAGATCTAAATATTCCATGTCTTATAATGATTATCTTTTATTTCCAGTTCAGTCATATGCATATTATTCACAATATTGTCTTAATCAGATTAATATTGGAGTATTGTTTTCCATGTAAAATGCACTGTCTGATTTTTTTTTTTTTTCCCCGCAAATATGTCCCATTCTCATTTTTATGTCGAATATCCTAATATCAGCCACAGGTGACCTCTACACTTGGGGGTGGGGTAAGTTTTTTCTTCCACATTTTAGCACCAAATGGAAAATTGACAGTAGCACCTTGTTTTGAGCTGTGTTTTTGTGTTTTCTTGTTTTACCTTTCCAGGCGAATATGGCCAACTCGGACACCAAACACTTGTCAGTTTGGACGAACCTCAGCGCGTGGAGTTTTTCAGAGAAAAGCAGATGCAGGTTGTTGATGTTGTGTGCGGGCTATGGAACACTTTCACTGCAGTTCTCAAGAAGGAAGATCTTGCACTTTAAAATGCCACAGAATCCCCCAAATGAACATCAACAGTCACCTTTGTCCTATATATCAGGAAAAATAAATTATGCTAACAAATACTTGGACATATGGGATTAAAATAATTTGTACATTAAAGACAAATTTTGAATTAATACTTTGTGTAAACTTTTATTTTACAGACATTAAAAAGAAGTAATAAATTTTACAAACAATATTTAAAACAGTTATTTCAGTAAAATTCAAATGTAAAGATAATTTAAGGCAAGTATCTAAAAAGGTTTTCACTTAAAATCGAACAATTAAAGGAGAAAAGTTGATGCATTTCCATAGGCCTTTAGAGGTCTTCACAGCACAATCTTAAAAGAGCTGCAGAGAAATAAAATATTAACAGAAGCTGTTAGAGTGAGAAAGATAGAGTTGAGTATAATGTATATGCATATTAATGAAAGCAAATCAGACTATTCACCTGACAAAATCTGGTGATCTTGAAATGACATGCTGAAACTCAGAGAGGTTCACGGTCCCATCCTTATCAATGTCTGACTCCTCAAGAATCTAACAACCAAAAAAACAAGTTTAAGCCCGCTGACTCCTCAAAGTATGACCCTGCAACCACTTGTAACTGGCCAGTATAGACCTTCAAAGACAAGATGCCACAGTGAACTCACATTGCTGATGAGCTGCTTCATTTCTTCATTGGATAGTCTCGTATCATCCGTCTCACCAGTCAAGCGATTAACCAGTTTCTCCAGATCACCACAGTCAAGGGTTCCATCATCGTCAAAGTCTGAAAATGTCAAACTAGTCAATGCACAGATTGGCATCTTTACATAAACAACCAGCTCATGCTTTATTAACTCATTTACCAAATATACGGAATGCATAGTGGGATTTGATTTCCAGAGTGGCAGAGTCACTGAAGGCACTCAGAAGATCTAGGAAGTCTTCAAAGGTGAGACTTCCATCCTTCTCTTGAGATGTTGAGAATACAAGGCAGATTCTATCCTGGAAAGGGTTGGACTAGGACAGTATCAAGTACAAGGGTCAGTATGGGTTAACAGCGCGTCGGCCACTTCCTCTAGCCACTATACAGTGTGAACAAAAGCTAAGATTAAAACACTTTCCTCTGTTTTACTAAAATATATATATATATATATATGTATATATATATATATATATATATATATGTGTGTGTGTGGGTGTGTATTATATATATGTGTGTGTGTGTATGTGTGTGTATATATATATATATATATATATATATATTATTTTTTTTTTTATCTCACCTTGAGCTCAGGCAGAGTACATATCTTTTCCATTGGAATTCTGCTATTTGGCTGATTTTTCTCCTCTCTCGTGAGCAGTTCTGTAAATCTTTTGTGTGCCCTAAAGAAAGCAACAAAATTATTATTAGTCACAATAAATAGTGGTCAATTAAATGAACTGCATTTACGTCCATCTCGCCACTCACAGGAGAATTTCTTGTTTTGTCAGGAAAGTCAGTTCCTACAAGCAGAGGTTGACAACATTAGAAATGTAACATTGATTTTGCCCCCCCAACTGTTTTTTTAACGTAACATTCAGAAAGTTGACGATGTTGTTTAGTTTAAAAGAAATACAGCACGACGAAAGAAAAAGTAAACCCCTACTCTTCCGATGACAAAGCTCTTACGGCAGTGTTTTTCCTTCTTTGTCTAATGTAGCTGTTGCGTTTACTGTCGTTTTTGACGGGTGTCAAATGAAAAGTTTTCCATTTCAGCCGCCCGGTTTATATCCGTGAAAATGCAGCCAATATACATTAAAGTCACTTACTTGATATTCTGATAGCAAATCCTTTCCTAGTTGACTTGCTGTAGTTCCCATCTCGAACTTTTGGACTCGAAATTACACTTCTGTTTTCGTATACAGTTAGCGAACTACAAGCCAGGCTTCTTGTCGTACTTACTTCCGGTTTCTGCCAAGCTCGTTCTACCGAAGCGTAGTCATAGCTACGTAACGGTTTCCGTGGTAACATTTTCAGTAAAAGCTGCTGTTAACCTTTGTCCTTGTAATTTCCTTATAAGATAACACCGTACTGCTAATTTATTTATTGATTGATTTCAGTGTTGTATTTCAGTTTGGTTGTCAACCTGCTGTTTAGAACTGTGGTCTAAAATCTAGAAAAGGATGTTTAAACTAATGCAGGGTTCGATAATCCAAAAATGAAATATGTAAAAAGAAAAACCCCAGGTATTGGAGACCCTTCTTCTGACTTAAATCCTACAGTCAAAAAATAAATGTCCCAACCGCTTTTGTTTTTGGAATCATTTTATGTCCTCACCAGTGTTCATTGAATTTTCTATTGTTTATTGTATTTCATATTGCATTCCTTTACAGTCTATTGCAGTAAATATTTATACTGTATCGTGCATGAAATGAATGAAAAATACTTTATTTATCCCATAAAGGGAAATTCAATGGAGTAAGGGCTCTCTCTCTCTCTCTCTTTTTTTTTTTTTTTTTTTTAAATAAAAAAACAGACAGAAATAATAATATAATAACAGGTGTTAGTCTTGTTGTGGAGGCTGATGGCTGCTGGCAGGAATGATCTTCTGTATCTTTCCGTCTTGCAACGGACCTGAAGAAGCCTCTCACTGAACACACTCTGTTGTTTGATCACTGTGTCGTGGAGAGGGTGTGAAGAGTCCTTCCTCATCTTCATCAGCTTGTGCAGCATTCATTTTTGTACAATCAGTTCCAGCGGCTCCAGAGTTCCACCCAGCACAGATCCAGCTTTCCTGATCAGTTTGTTGATTCTCTTCAGGTCTCTGGTTCTGGTTCTGGTTCTGGTTTTGGTTCTGATGCTGCTGCCCCAGCAGATGGCTGCAAAGCTGATTGCACTTTCAACAACAGACCTATAGAAGATGTGCAACATCTTGGTGCAGACATTAAAAGATCTCAACTTTCTTAAAAAGTAGAGTCTGCTCTGACCTTTCTTGTAGATGTATTCTGTGTTGCATTTCCACTCTAGTCTGTTGTCAAGCTGAACTCCAGATACTTGTATTCCTCCACCACCACCTCCACCTCCTTTCCCAGGATGGAAACACTGCTGTGTTGATTCTTGCTCCTCCTGAAGTCGACAATCATCTCCCTAGTTTTGCTGGTATTTAAAATACGAGATGATTGTTACTACACCATTTCACAAACTGACAGATCAGTCCTTGTACTCTGCTTCCTGTCCGTTGCTGATACACCCAACAACTGCAGAGTCATCAGAGTATTTCTGCAGATGACAGGACTCAGAGTTTGTACTGGAAGTCAGAGGTGTAGAGCGTGAAGAGAAATGGTGAGAGAAACAGTTCCTTGTGGTGCTCCAATGCTGCTGACCTCCATCTCAGACACACAACCTTTCAGTCTCACAAACTGTGGTCTGTTTGTGAGGTAGTCATAAATCCAGGAGGTTGTGGAGGAATCCACCTGGAACTTATGGAGCTTCTCACATAAACAACGCAGGCTGAATTGTATTAAAAGCACTTGAGAAATCAAAGAACATGACCCTCAAAGTGCTGCCTGATTGGTCCAGATGAGAGTGGGCTCTGTGAAGCAGGTAGATGATGGCCGTCTTCAACCCCAAGCCCATTACGATATGCAAACTGTAATGGGTCCTGAAAGGTGCTGACCTGCTTTTGAGGTGGGCCAGTAAGAGTCTCTCCAGGACTTTCATGATGTGAGATGTCAGGGCAAACTGGTCTGTAGTCATTAGGTTTTCAGCTGGTTGTGGTTTTTTTAGGCACTGGAACAAGGCAGGATGTTTTCCACAGCACAGGAACTGTTCTCTGTCTCAAATGGTGTTGAAGAGGTGCTGAGAATCGGACATAGTTGCAATGAGCAGGTCTTGAGAACTCTGGGACGACACCGTCTGGACCTGCAGCCTTGTTCTGGTTCACTTTTCTCAAGTTGTTTTTTGACCTGATGGCAGGAGACAGACAGAGTGGAGGGGGAGGCAAGGAGGTCTCTGAGGTGGAGAAAGATGATGCTGGTCTCTGGTCCATGACTGAGCTGCAGGGTGACAGAGTGGAGGTGTGACAGGAAAGCTGTGGGCTCACGGAGGGGTGTGGTCTGTTGGGCTGGAGGCAGGGGGGGAACTGAACCTATTGAAGAACCTGTTCAGTTCTTAGCTCTGTCCAGACCTCCATCAGTCTGGTCCCCCTTTGCCTTGAAGCCGGTGATCTTCTTCATTCCGGACCACACATCCCTCACGTTGTTCTGCTGGAGCTGCCTTTCTAGCTTCTTCCTGTAGTCCTCCTTCACTTCCTGGTTTGTTTCTTTAATTAGTTTTTGTGTTGTCTTCAATAACTCCCTGTCTCCATCCCTGAAGGCTTTCTTTTTGATGTTCAGCAGCTTTTTCAGGTCTCTGGTGATCCAGGGTTTGTTATTGGGGAAGCACCTCACAGTTCTTGTTGGAATGATGCTGTCCACACAAAAGTTTATATAATCTGTCACACACTCAGTCATGGCGTTTGATGTTGTCTCCATGAGGTTCACAGAGGACATTCCAGTCCGTAGCCTTCCAAAGCAACCTTTTTCAGAGCATCTTCAGCTTTTCATTAGACCAGGGTTTTTGATAGTTTTTGTGATCACTGGTTGCTGCTGATACGATGGGCTTGTAGGTGGAGGTGAGAGAACCAGATTATGGTCAGATCTTCCTAAAGGTGGCAGGGCAGAGCAGCTGTATGCATTTTTAATATTTGCATAAAATAAGTCCAACGTCTTATTTTCTCTGGTGGAGCAGCTGACAAACTGTTGGAATGATGGTAAAGCTGTAGAGAGGGAGACATTGTTGAAGTCTCCAGAGATCCCATAACTGAGTTTGGATACTGTGTTTGCAGCCTTGCAATAACGGAGCTGATGACATCACAGGCTGCGTCTGGAGCGATACCAGGTAATATAAACCGCTACCAGAATAACACAGGTAAACTCTCTGGGTAAATAATAAGGACGGAAACTCACAGCTAACAGTTCAAGGTCCCTCGTGCAGATCTTCTCCTTGACGGTGACATGTCCAGGATGACACCAACGCTGGTTAACCAGCACTGCAATCCCACCTCCCCTCAGCTTCCCGCTGAGTTGCTCACTGCGGTCTGCTCGGACCGTCTTAAAGCCGCGAACAGACACGTTACAGTCCGGGATGTGTTCATGCAGCCACGTCTCGGTGAAACACATGAGACTACATTCTCTGTATTCTCTCTGGGACCTGGTTAGCATCTCAAGCTCGTCCGTTTTGTTAGCTAGCGATCTGACGTTACCCATCACAACAGTTGGAAGAAACGGTTTAAATCTCCACCGCTTTTCTCTCTGCTTCACTCCTGCCCTGCATCCTCTTCTCTTTCTTCTCAACTCCATTGGGATTTGTCGTGTTATTTCACTGCCAATCCTCATTTTAGAGAGTTTTAGCAGTTGATCACGACTGTAAACAAGTCCAGCGTTGCCATGGAGACACATCATAATAAGTATTGGAGACAGCCAAAAAGAGAAAAGTATACAGAAAACTCGTGCCGCACAGCCTCCGAACCGACCTAAAAACCTCTTCAAAAAATTGATAAAAATGACGGCTGTATTTCAAAAAGAAAAAAAAAAGAAAATCGAAAAAATTATTAAAACTAAGGGAGAGCAATTACAATTTGCAGCCACCTTGCGGCGCATTCATTCACAATAGTAGTAATAGCATTATGCTTCATAAAAATCTAAATAGATTAAAAAATAAACAAATAAACCCTACACAGTTAAAAAATAAACTGGTAGTACCCAACATCTCTGCTAAAATCTGGAGTGGTAATCCAGTCCAGATTTAATCCAGATTGAATTTACAGTTTGTGTTGTTCAAAATATTTCATTTAATAATTTATGATGCATTGTATTTGATACATACAACACATATAGTTTTTGTGATTTTGTCTCTTTAATAATCTAACCACAACATTTAAATCTTTAATGAATATTCTTTGCAGCCAATGACTGACTGAAGTACTGACCTCAATAATTCCCTGTCTCCCTCCCTGAAGGTTCTTTTATTTTCTTGTTGAGGGGCTATTTCAGGTCACTGGTGATCCAGGGTTTATTATTGGGGAAGCACCTCATTGTTCTGAGGATGGTGTTGTCCATAGAGGTTAATATAGTCAATAACACACTCGGTCAGTGATTTCATCTCCATGTGGCTCACAGAGTCCATCCTAGTTTGTAGCCTCAGAACAGCCTTCAGCTTCCAGTGACCACCTCCTCACATTTCTTTTGGTCACAAAAAGAAGAAAAAACATTTCCTACTACTTTTTTGTTTTTTTTTATTAACCATGCAATAAAATGAATACTTCTTCAAGTGACTTTTTAAAAAATTTATTGTGGCTTTAAAGAAAACAGCAAAATTGGTGCATTTTTATGCTTTAAAAATCATCCATTAATTATATGTATTGGAGTACGCACTTAAAAAGCTTCTTAAATAACTTGATAATATCTGCTTTTTCTTTAGTTATTAAATCATATATCACAAATCATTCACTGACTCAGGAAATATGTGGTCAGTTGAACTTAATCCACAAATATTTAGAACTAAATCAACACCTCAACAGAAAAAAAAAAAAAACAAAGTTGTTTCAGATCAGAAATTAATATTTAAAATGTTCAGATGATGGTTCTTTCAACAATGACGAGGAAACAAGTTAAGCTCCTTGGTTTGTCTCCCAGTCTGTTGTATCTGTAACAGAATATTAAAAACAAAAGTTATTTTTAAATAGCATGTAGAATTATGTGCAGGTGAGGTATGAAACAACAAAATATTTGACTCTTCTGTTGATACTGTACCTATAATTTTTGTCCCCTCTTTGGTCTCAGTTGGAATCCCAATGCCATATTCATTTACACCAGTGACTCTGAAGAAGTAGATTCCTCCTTCCTCCAGGTCAGACACCTTATAAGACAACCGTCTGCATTTGTCTGTGAGCCTTGTCCACCCCTTTCTGCTGATATCCCGCATGTCGACAAGATAGTTCTTCACAGGCGCTCCTCCTTCATTCTCTGGGATGTCCCAAGTAACAGTGGCAGAGTTCGTGGTCACATCCTTGACAGTTATGTGAGTTGGAGGACCAGGTGAATCCAAAACCCTCACATTTAGAGTTACAGATGCAGACCCAGCAACATTTTGCAGTTTGATTGTGTATTTTCCAGAATCATCACGTGTTGCCTGCTCTACTGTAATAGAGCTGACGGAGCTGCTGGTATTGATCATTCCTCTGAGTCTAAGGTCTACATCGGCTTTCTCCCATGATACAGTGGGAGTGGGTTTGCCGGCAAAAGGCACAGTCAAAGTAAAGGAGCCACCATCTTTAACAAGTAAGGTCTTCCTCATCTCAGGGGGAATTTCAAACCTTGGCTTCTCCTCTCTTTCCATGGCAACTTCAGGATCGGTTTCAGGGCTGGGCTCACTGATGCCAACCTTATTAATGGATCTTACTCTAAAAACATACTCTGCCCCAGTTGTGAGACCAGTTACT
This sequence comes from Hirundichthys speculiger, assembly GCA_018398805.1. Lineage (NCBI taxonomy): Eukaryota > Metazoa > Chordata > Actinopteri > Beloniformes > Exocoetidae > Hirundichthys > Hirundichthys speculiger. Next base: position 1,914,725 of record JAGFBZ010000080.1, on the reverse strand, counting down.
ATAAACTCTGTTTTATCTGTGTTATGAACACCAACTACCCAATCTTCCTCGGTCGATTTTTTGAATTCAACTTTGTACCCTGTAACTGGTGCTCCACCATCAAACAGCGGTTTGTTCCATGTCAGAGTGATGGAGGACCGAGATGAATCAGCTACAGTGGGCTTCGCTGGGCTGGAAGGTAAAAATTTTGGATCCTCTGCCAGTGTGAGGGGGCATGGTGGACTGGGTTCACTTAGACCAGCAGCATTTTCAGCAAAGACTCTGAATTCATACTCACATCCTTCATGCAGACCAGAAGCTTTGACCCGTAGGTCATAGACTGTTTTTTTATTGACCCTGACCCAACGGACACCCTGCTTCTCTCTTTTCTCTATGATGTAACCACTGATTCGGCTACCACCATCTGAAGCAGGCCTCTTCCAGCAGATAGTCATAGTCTCACTGGTAGCACTCGTGACCTCAACATCTGTTGGAGCAGATGGTGAAGTGAAGGGATCTAATGCCCTGATTGGTTCACTTTCCAAAATCTCACCCTCCCCATATTTGTTCACTGCCCTCACCCTAAATAAATATTCATTTCCTTTGACCAGCTTTGCTATCTTACAAGTAGTTGCCTCCATGTCACCATACACAAGGGTCCAGGCAACACGACTTGTTTCACATTTCTCAACAATGTAGTACATGATCTCGGAACCACCAGTTTCATGTGGGGGTCCCCAGGACAATGTGCATTTTTCTGCAGACAGTCCAGACACTTCCAGAGGTCCACCAGGAGGGCCTGGTCTATCCAGTACCTTGCAGGTGACAAAATTAGATGTTGTACCACCTGTGTTTTGCAGGGTCAACGTACTGTCCAGAGTCTTTTCTAACACTCTCTCTGATGAGCAGAGAGGTATGTGTCCTTGTTGCAGTTATCTCAATCCTGGCTTTGGTGCCAATATTTCTTCCATTTTTCAACCAAAACACAGTTGGGTTAGGGCGGCCGGAGATGTCAGCATCTATTCTAAGGAGGTCTCCTGCTTTGACAACCAACACCTGTCTAAATTTGTCATCCATGATAATTTTGGGTGGCTCCACATCATGTTGCAGTGTAACTGGTCCAGTGGTTTCAGAAGGGGCACTGAAGAGCTCAGCTGCGTTCTTTGCTATAACACGAAAATCATACTGATTGCCTTCTGTGAGGCCGGTCACTTCCAAGAAGGTGTCCAGTAAGTTTGTGAAGTTGCACTTAAGCCAGCAACTATCTGGAAGTTCTTTTCGCTCAACTATGTACCCAGTTATTTTAGCTCCACCATCATATTCTGGCTTTGCCCATGAGAGTGAAACTGAAGTATTAGTTATACTGGTAACTGTGAGGTTGCATGGGGGGTCACACTGGTCCCTTGCTGCTACAGGTTCGGATGGTCTGCTGCAGGGTCCGACACCTGCCACATTCTCAGCACATACCCGGAATTCATACATCAGACCCTCTTCGATACTTGTCACTTTGAATAGTTTCTCAGTCACTGGGCTTCTGTTTAGCTTTGTCCACAAAATACTGCTTTGATCTTTGCTTTCAATATGATAACCTATAATAGGGCTGCCACCATCACTTTCTGGTTTGCTCCAAGAAATGACCATTGCAGACTTTGAGGCCTGTATAACATAGACATCGATTGGTGGAAAAGGTGGTTTGAAAGGATACTGGGCCACAACAGATTCAGTTTCAACAAACTGGCTCTTTCCATAGCGATTTTCTGCAGCAACACGAAACTGATATTCAGTGCCCTGTGTCAGACGAGGAATTTTGAAGGATGATCTTGCGACTGTAGCTGACACAGTCTGCCATATTGTGTTACTTGTATCTCTTTTCTCTACAACATAATTAGTGATTTCACACCCACCAGTGTAAAATGGGGGCTCCCATGACAGAGAGACAAAGTCAGCACTCAAATCATCCACACTGAGGTCAGTTGGTGGTCCAGGCCTTTCAAAAACATTCACGAAGATTTCAGCTGACGTCGTTCCAACAGAGTTGGTCATAGTCACCTCATACACACCAACGTCAGTCCTGGCTGCATCTTTGATAATGAGTTGAGATGTTGAGTCAGATGTATGAACATTTACCCTGCTTGTCTCTTTCAGTAGTTTGCCCTCTTTCTTCCAAGTTACTATTGGTGGGGGAACACCCTTGACTGGAACATCAATCTTCAAATCATTTCCTGCCTTCACACTGAAGGTGCTGGACAGAAGATTTATGACAGGCTCAGCACTTGTATCCCTGACTATAACAGGTGCCAACAGGGACTTTGGTTCACTCTTTCCCTTTTCATTCATAGCACTCACTCTGAAAAAATACTCCTTTCCTTTAGTCAGCCCATCAATGGTCACTTCTAGTGCTTTACTCTCTGAATATTTTGTCCATGTTTCATCACCCTTGGCTTGCATTTCTACAATGTAGCTCAAGATTTTGCTTCCTCCATCATGGTCAGGCTTTTCCCAAGTGAGTCTCGCAGTATTGCAAGTGACTTCACAGAGTGTGATTTTGCCAGGAGGCAGAGGAGGCTCAGACACTTTGACAGGCTCCGTGGTCTCTGCTGGCACTCCAGTGCCAAACTCATTTACAGCCAGAACACGAAAGTAATAGAAGCATCCTTCCTGTAGATTGTCAACCTTATATGAAGTCCTCACACAGTTGCTGCAGACACTTGCGAATGCCTTCCTGGCTTCCTCTCGCTTTTCTACAATGTAGTGTGAAATCTTTGATCCTCCATCAACAAGAGGTGAAACCCAGGAGATGGACACAGAGTCCCTCTTTACATCCTTTACCTCTAAATTTGTTGGTGCACCAGGAGAGTCAAGTATTCTAACATTGATGAATGCTGATTTGGAGCCATTGCAGTTCTCAGTAGTCAACACATACTTTCCACTATCATTTCTGTTGACATTCTCTATTAGTAAGACAGTATAGGAACTTGTTGTCTCAATTTGTGCACGTTCAGTGAGAATACCACCTTCCTTCGACCATTTAACCATTGGCTCTGGTCTTCCCCTGATAGTAACAAATAGACGTAAGGTGGAGCAGGCTCGAACATCAATAATCTTCCTTAAAGCAGTATCAAGCTCAATCTCAGGTGCCTCAACTTTCTCAGTTGCTACCACAGAGCCAGGCATATCCACATGTTCTCCAACTCCAGCTGAATTTATTGCACGTATGCGAAAATTGTACTCTGCATTTTCAGTTAGTCTTTTGATGGTGTAGCTTGTGTTTTCTATGCCTGAGCTGGGTGTGCATGTTATCCATTCATCTTGTGTGGCTTCTTTCATCTCAACTACAAATCCACTGATAGCTGCTCCACCATCATAGATGGGCTTTGTCCAACTGAGTGACACGGTACTGCTAGAGTAGTCTGTCACTTTGGGGTTGGTGGGCGGACCAGGAGGGTAAGTAGCTTCACATATTTTTATGTACTCACTTGGTTCACTTGGCGTTCCCACACCAGCTGCATTTTCTGCAAGGACTCTAAATTGATAATAATGTCCCTCCTGTAAGCCCTGTGCATCGGAATCGCAAGTCATTAAGCCTTCTCTTGTTGCATTTGGTCCATCGGACACCCTCTTTGTCACGTTTTTCCAAGATGTAGCCATCAATCTCTGAGCCCCCATCACTCTCAGGCCTTTCCCATGTTAGCAGTGCAGAATCATCAGTCACAGCACTGGCTGTAGGAGTAGAAGGTGCACTAGGTATCGTAAAAGGATTTTGGGCAATGAAGGGTTCTGATTCAAGAAAGTCACCAACTCCAAATTTATTTACAGCAGCAATTCTGAATATATATTCTTTGCCAGGTGCCAGTTTGTTCACTTTGTAACTCACAGCTTCAACATGGGAATCTATTTCTGTCCATGTGACACGGCTTGTCTCCCTTTTTTCAATCATGAAGTGGGAGACAGGGGCACCTCCATCATTTAATGGGGGATTCCAATGAAGACTACACTTCTCTGCACTCACAACTTTCACCTTCAGCATTCCATCAGGAGGACCAGGTCTGTCTAAAACTTTCACATTTACTGGAATAGATATAGTTCCACCAATGTTGCTGAGGCTCAGGACAAAGCGTCCTCCATCTACACGTGTGCAGTCTCTGACGATGAGAGTTGTATGAGTGAGGGTGTTTTTGAATTCCCTTCTTGGTGTAACTTTGTCAATCTCTCTTCCGTCCTTCATCCACATTACTTCTGGAAGAGGTTTCCCAAAGTAATCAGCATCAATCATCAATGTCTCCCCAGCCTGGAGAACAGTAGTACTCTTGAACTTAGGGTCAATAATAGCAGTGGGTGCTTCAATGACATCTTGAGCCAGGATGGTTACACTCTCAGAGGGTGTACTCCAAACACCAGCACTGTTCCTAGCAGTTACCCTAAACTCATAACTTTGCCCACCTGTCAGTCCTGTGACTGTGAATAGATTCTCAATAACATTGGTGAAGTTTGCCTTCATCCATCTGCTATCTGGGAGCTCCTTCTTTTCAACAACGTACCCTGTAATACTGCTTCCACCATCATACTTGGGTTTTGCCCACTGGAGTGTGATGGTCTCTCGACTTACAACCACAGCTTCAGGTTTACCAGGTGGATCGCAACGGTCTCTTGCCACATAGCATTCAGATGTCTTACTAGACGGGCTGAGTCCAGCAATATTTTCAGCAAAGACTCTGAATTCATACTCAATGCCTTCCTCCAGCCCGCTTGTTTTGAAGCGAGCATCAGTTATAACAAACTTGTTTAGCTTGGTCCATAAAATGCTGTTCTTCTCTTTACGTTCAAGGTGATAGCCAGTAACAGGGCTTCCTCCATCTTTGACTGGACGCTCCCACTCAACCACCATGCTGTACTTTGTCACAGTAGACACCCAAGGAGTACCAGGAGGAGCAGGCACACTGAATGGATATTGTGCCATTACAGTTTGAGAGGTAATTGCAGCACTTTTTCCAAATCTGTTTTCTGCAAGGACTCTGAATTGGTATTCACTTCCTGTCTTCAGCTTGGTAACTTTGATTGGTGGTTCTCACTGTTGTTGCTGACACAGTCTGCCAATCTGTACTTGTAGTTTCCCGTTTCTCCACTACGTAGTTGTCCAGCTGACAGCCCCCTGTATATTCGGGTGGCTCCCAAGAGATGATAGCATAATCAGAACTGATCTCATCAATCCTCACGGGCCCTTTAGGTGGATCTGGCTTTTCAAGAACAACCACAGTGACTTCTCCTGTGTTTTTTCCAGCACTGTTGCTTGCTGTGACAGAGTACTGACCAGAGTGCTCTCTGGCAGCATGTCTGATATGAAGGACGGTTAATGATGCTGTAGTTAAAACCTCTAGCCTTGATGTCTCTTTAACTGCCTGACCATCTCTTCTCCATTCAATCTTTGGTGTTGGGTGCCCGGCCACTGGGATCTCTACTTTTAGAGCTCCACCATTCTTGACTGTGAATGTGCAAAACATTATCTGAAGTTCTGGCTTAACAGCATTTTCTTTACTTGTGCCAGAGGCAGGCTGGACTTGAGACTTGTTACCTTGATTTTCTGCAGAAGAAGAAGGCTGACCTGGAATTGAGAAAGACAAGATTTAATTAAAATGTAACCTTAGGAAAAAAAATCACTGCAGATAGGAGGAATGCTTTTCATTAAATACACAACAGCCTTTAACAACATTTACTTTGAAGTGATTGATAAATAATTTCTTTCACCAGTGGGGCCATGTCAGTATCAGTTCTCACCTAATATTGTCAGTAAAGAGAAACTTTGTAGAAAGAGATGTGAAGCCAAAAAAAAAAGGAATTTATTTTGTTTTTAATTGGGATAACCTTTCTTAACATTAAATAGTATTGGGTTGGGAAGAGGATGTGCTCCTCATTTGTGTTTATGTGCTCTTTTTTTGGGTATTCTAAAAGTTTCACCCATCAAAATATTTAAATATGCCACATTGTAAATAAATATGTTAAAATTATAACATGCATTTTGGATTTTTACACCAGTTTGAAATGTTATAAACTGCAGTTTGAGACAGGATAGTAATAGAAGGCTTTAGAATTCAACAAACTAAGAAATTAGAAAGGTCTTTATTCTGCAGTATTCTTCCACAATTGAACACATTATATGATTTATTTATGTTTAAAAATGTTGTAAACTTTAAAAACAAGCTAAGGCTACAATATTAGTGTGTGAATGTACAACATACCTTGGGCAAAAAGTCTGGAGGACGATGAAACTTCTGCTGTGAGCTCTGCATCAGAATCTTGTGTCATATTTCTATTTGAAGTCTGAGCTTTTTGTCCAGCTTTATCTCCCATCTACAAGATGTAATGGTTAAAAAAGAGTAGAAAGTCCACATTAAATATGTAATACATAGGCTGTTTAATTACAACAGTGTTTGGAGAAACTTTTAAACATTTTTTGAGCCTATCTTGCTGAGTATGTTTGTTAGTAACAGCAACACTTGATGGTGTTAAAAATAACTTGAGCGCTCACAGAACTAACTGCCATCTGCTAAACACAGGAATGTCTATTATTATCTTCCACTTAAAGTTCAAATTGAACATTTCATTTTAGAAGAAACACAAAATCAGCGGTTGTTAAAATAACAATAGTTATTACAGCACCAGGACCTATTTTGCACTATACTACAATACCTTTCAAGATAAAATGTCAAGTTTTTAATGTACTTACATTTTTGTTTGTCTCCATCCTCCTTCTCACTTGAATTTGGGCTATATGGAAGAAATAAATATGGTCTCAAAGTCCAGTTTGCTCAGATAGTTTGCTATGAAACGTAGAGTGAGGTGAGCCCAAGGGTCAGTCCCAAAACTTGTAAGTAGACACTCACAGCTCACTGCCTGTTTTATCTCCATGAGCATTGAGTCACCAAAATAAACATGAAGCTGGATTGGACAGCTGCTCATTCTTTCAGAATTAGTTTAAGATCTCTTAGCCCATGTGGGTCAACTGTGAAAAATTGGAAAGTTACTCAGCAGTTAGATACTGTGCCCTCTATGTTACATTGTAAGAAAGGATCACATGACTTTATGTTTCAGCTAACTTCTAATTATATTTGCATGTGTGTGTATGCATGCCAAGGTGGATAAAGTATAGTGAGTGTCTAGAGAAAAATAATCAATATACAATAATAGAGTGTTTAAGGGCAGGGCCAGAGTGATCAGGGATTTCAGGTCCAAGACCAGCCAACTTCTTTTTGGTGTGGAGAAAATTGGAAAATTGATTAAATGAGTCCTTGACTGTTCTGCAGTCTGTCTTAGCATTTTCATCTGTAGGTTTTAGAAAAATGTCTCACTGTATTTCGGTTTCTGCAACTTTGTTTAGTATGATCTCATTGTTAGTCGTCAATGAATTTCCTTTTCAGTACACATGAGCATGAAGATCTCTTGAGGTGCTGAGTTAGTAACACTTCTTCACAGTGTTTTATATTGGGAAAAATCTCTCATTTGCAATTTGCAAATGTGGTTGTCTTAATGAGTTAATGAATGAACATGCTAGACCTATAATTGGGTGATAAAATATATAAATATATACGGACTGCTCTATACCAGTTTATTATCATTAACATGATAGGCCTCTGCTGTCCTTTGAGTGTATGTAGCTTCTGGGCCTTATGTAAAATCCTTCTGAAGTACTAATAAGTATTCACTCATGTCTTTATATCAGTGGTGGGCAACATTCTTTCCTCATAGCGTCATATTCCCACAGTTAAAGTGCACAAATGGCCACAGATCAGACTATTTAATTAACACATGGGTTCAGTTTACTATGTGATTCTATCACCCAATTATTTCAAAATTAGATATCAGATAAAGACTTTCTTGATTTACCTAGCTTGTATAATAGCTTTTAATCAATTCTTACAGCTAAATTTGTGGATACTAGACCTTTCTGTAAAAATCTGTGAATGGATATATTGACAATTGTCAATATATTCAGTTCAATTTGGACAACGCTCTTTACTGCCATCTCACAAAACAGCAATATGAAGTGTAGACTTTATTTTCAGTCATTTGAAGAATCATCTGAAGAATCCAAAAGCCAGCAAGCAAGTTCTTTCTTGTAGGGGTTGCCACAATGGATAATTATTTTCCACCAATCGATTTGGCACAGATTTAATGTCATTTCTAACACAAATGTCCACATTTACCTAGGCTTAGGGACCGGCACTGTGAGCAGCTGAGGGAATGAGGGCAGTGTAGGCAACAATCTCTCCCCAAAACAATATGGTCACAGCCTATATTCAAAATTTTAACCAAGATAGGTTTTTTTTTTCTTCTTTTTTAAAAAAAACAAAAGTCTCTTTGTGTCATGTATTTACTTAAGAGATAAATATAATTATATAAGATATACCTTCAAAAACTGTACTCCCGTAAAATATCGATAAAGACCTGTGAAGACATATCCTGCTTCATCCCAAACGTTGCTTCTCCTTACAAATGCATTTATTTTAATTTTTTTGTTTGCCTTGTTTTTGATTGACGAATACTGTGTGAATTGTGATTTTCTTTGTTTAACATTTCATTATTAGAATATGTAAGGTCATTACGAGAAGATGTATGTTTCTGTTATTTTCCTTTTATGTGTTCAAAAAAAAAAAAAGAAAAAAGAAAAAAAAATTAAATTATATAAGCTTTTATTCTGAAATAAAAAAAATGGGAACCGGAAATACGCAAACCCCAACGACTAGATGCCGGAAAATGGCTTGCTCAGCCTCGGCAGCACGTTACCGATGCTCGGTGGTTTCTGATCTTTTGAGCCAAAGTGGTTAAAATATATATTAAAATGAATAAAGAAGAATAAACCGTCAAAGTTTTCTGTCGATTTCAAGACTGACTTAAAGACGAACTTATAATAGAGGTGAGACCACTAGAAAGATAAAAGCAACCAGTATGACCAGTATGTGTCACCTGTCGTTCGTGTCTGTGAGATCAGTTTGATTTTGGTAAAATAAAGTTATAGATTGTTAGGTGTTGTCAGTATTGAGGTGGTTACTATTTACCCTCACTCTTTTCATGTCAAGTTGTTAGTTTATGAATGAATAAATACTTAAAGGTCATTAAATGAAAAAAAAAAACTGTGCTTTATTAAGTATTGATAAACAAAACAATTATAATCTATCAGTAAAACAGTACATAATATTTCACGTTCACTGGCTCGACATGCAGGTCTACAGTAGCTGACTGGCTCTCATCTATTGTCAGTTCTCTCTTCTCTTTGTTTTACAGGTTTTAACAGATCCCGCCATGCCACACCTGTTTGTGTACAGCCACCAGGACTTGGTCAAAGGTGTATGTCGCAGCAGCAAAGACTGTCCCACGATGGCACCACCACCTACAAAGTTTGACTCTATCCTCCAAGCTAGCTGGACAGAAAAGATGGACAGAGGGCTGTTCCGCTACCATCTTGGTGATTTGGAAACCCGTATCCTGCCGGGCCCAAATGGCTACGTGGCTCAGCTGAACATTCAGCGAGGAACAGAGAGAAGAAAGCCTGAGGAGATTCTGAGCATTCAGCAGGGCTTTAATGCCCGGCAGTTTAACTTTAACAAAATCAGTCCAGATGAAGTTATTTTGGAGATGAAGCACACAGATGGAGGCGCAGCCTCACGTGATGGGGGTCTGTTGTCCGAACCATGTAAGGTGGTTGTGTTGATCAACGTCAGCCCGCTGGAGTTTGGACATTGTCTCTTTGTTCCAGATCCCTCTCGCTGTTTCCCACAGATCCTGACGAGGTCCGCAGTCCAGGTCGGGATTGAGTCTGTGCTCCTAAGCTCAGACCTGGGTTTTCGTGTGGGGTTTAATAGTCTTGGAGCATTTGCATCTGTCAATCATTTACACCTTCATGGATATTACCTAGATCATGAGCTGAAGATAGAATCCACGCCGGTTAAGCCTCTGATACCTGAAAAAGGATTTTATCGCATCCAAGCCTTTCCCGGTGGATTCTTGTTTTATACCGAATCAGAGGATGTATACAAGGTGGCAGAAGCCATCTGTCAAGTCACTGACTTTTTTGTGAATGATAATATCGCTCACAACCTGTTCTTGACCAGGGGTTGTCCACCATGCAGTCGCTTACAGAGCAAAAAAGATCTTTGTTTAAGAAATGGTGTGCGCATTGCCGTGTGGCCTAGAATATCTTGTTTTGGTGCCAAAGAGGAATCTGCTTTCAATGTTGCTCTTTGTGAGTTGGCCGGGCATTTGCCATTTAAAAACAAGAAGGATTATGAGTGCACAACTGAGAGAGATGTCATTGATACAGTACAGAAGTATCTTCTGCCTGATGATGCCTTTAACAGGCTGGAGGAGAAGCTCACTAATCACTTACTGACTTTATAATGCACGGACAGAAATACGCCATGCTGAATCTTGTACATATATTAACCAACTGTAAGCCACCCATATCACATGTTTAAACGCAGCTGCTCATTCTAACTAAATAGTAAATGGACTGTATTTATCCAGTGTTTTTTCTTTCTTATTTATATATAAATATTTTTTTTTTTTAAATATATTTATTTGCAAACATCTGATGCTAAATTTGTGACCAGGAACCAATAAAGTTATTCTTTTGATCTCTTTTCCTTGAAGTCAGCTAAATCTACTTAAAGTTTTTTTTCAGTGAAATGAGTGTGTTGATTGGCTCTTCTGTCAGTCTTGCAAACAGTTTTCACGGAAAAAGTATTCAACAACTCATCTTGCTTTCTTCTGTTTCCATCAACTGCAGTGCATTTATTCCATTTAAAACTGAGGAACTTAATAAATTAAGACACTGTCTTATTTTGCAGCTTTACATTAGTGCTAGGCAGCTGCTCAAAGGGGCCAGTGGTTGCTAAACGCTGGAATAAGCTTTGAAGGTGGAGATTAAAGCTTTCAATTTGCCGTGTTTAACATTTAAGCATAATGCCAATACAGTTCCTCCTTTTCTATTAAAATACAATCAAGACATTTTTGAGTTTTTGACTGGTTTTTTTGACTAATAATTGTAATTTTGCTAATTCATGTCAAATGAATCATCAAAACAAATAAAAATGGCTATGCTGTTTCATTAATGAGGACGGAGAAAGAGTAGCATTGCATGCATTACATTTTCCATTATGGGAGGTTTCACATGTTCCTTTGATGCTTTTAAAGCAAAGCTTAATCTGGTTAATTGATTAGTAATGACGGTAAACTTTAGTTGCAGACTCAAACATAAATCAAAGCAGTTTTTCTGGAAGCGCACATTCTGTTCCAAAAGTGCTTTGAATTGCATTGTTTTGCTCCGTAATAAAATCTTACACTCCTTACCATGTAATCACAGAGCTGGAGTTGTTTTAATTCTAGAATGATTCAGTAAGCAAGCCCAACAGTATCGCTCAAATCAAGGGGAATCAAAATAACACATCATCCTTGAAGGGCACATTATTTGCCAGAGTGACATCACCAAGGTAGCAGAGTGGAGCTGAGTTGTAAGATCATTCATTTTAATGAGGCTCCTCATCAGGGAGTGCACAACAGTGTGCTAACAAATTCAGCTCCTGACAAATGCCACTATGTTTGTTCTGAGCCAATTTTGTAGACAAGTTAAATTGTGTGACTTGGAGAGGAGCTGGCTGGGCTGGATGGTTCCTGTTAGGCCTGGAGGGAAATCCAGCGCTCTGGTGGAGGTCTGCTTCATGACACTGCCCCAACACACCAGCAATCAACTGTGATTCAACCTGCAGTTCTGGTCGTGGTCACTGGTTGTTGCTGAGGAAGCGTTGGAGGTCAACATCACTGCTCTAAGTCTGGCTGCTGGACTGCTTTAGCTCTTATGTGGATACAAAGGTTACGTACAACATCACAACACAAACCTGCACGCATTCATCTGCATACACCACCGTACACCACACAAACACCCCGTATATCAGGGTACTATACACACCACATCCTTTTCCTCCTGTCCTATGTCTTTATCTGTCCTGTCCTTTTGTCCTCCACCACCAGTGATTTTAGTCCCCTCTGACAAAATCAGGGTTTGGAAGTTAATAAAGCATCTTAGTTTAGACTGCTAAAGAGGGTGAGGTGAGGGACACACTCACTATCACTCACACACAAGAAAACTAACATCTTCTGCAAGATTAAAATGAACATATATTCAATTTTTAAAAAATGAAAAAATGTTTGCCAGATTATGACACTAACCATGAATATTTATGCCGACATTTGTGAGGAAAAAATGGATTAAATTAATTTGGTTTTTGTAAGGCAGGGATAAAGAAGATGATAAAGCACAGTCTCAATATTGTCTTTAGAGGAAGATTCTTAAATGTTTAGATGTTTTATATTGGTTTTGTCATTTTGTTTCATTTGTTTCTGGGGCTTTTGTGGATTGATCACTACAGTTTAATGGAAAGCACGTGACATTTTGTGAGCTGTTGTGTCTTCCTAAGTCCTGTGACTTTCCTTAAATAATATTTACACACAGCTTGTGCATCATTATTTATGTATTTACGCTCATCCTTTTCCTGCTGTACTGCATAGTGCAAACACTGAAGTACAGTGCATTACTTTGGTGAGAAAGTAACAAAACCTAAATACACACAAAGTAATTAACACTTTTGAATATTTGTTAATATACAATTTTAGATTAAACAAATTATACATTAATTCTCAATTACAGATTTTGCTGTCATTGAACCAAGCCAGGTTTTATGTTTCCCCTTTCACATCTTTATGTTAAAATAATTGTTTTAAATTTAAAATATCTTGGATGTCAGTTAGTCATGCTACAAATCCTGAATATCTTTTAGTCCTTCATCCTTGGACACTTGTGTCATCCTTGAAACATTCAGTTTTCAATTGATTTCACTTTATTTATACAGTGACAGTATCTCAAGGATACATCTCTTTGCTCTGAAAGCAAACAAATTCAGTACAGTCCAGTTCACTGTAGTTCAGTTATAAGCTAAACATGAGTCCTGTGATGATGACTGCATCAAACCTGCCGTCTCTCTGTCTGTCAGGGATACACATTATTTACAGTTAATGCTTCACTGGAGCAGATTTGCACAGAGATGAGAAGGTCTCCACCCTCTGACATGAAGTATGGAGAAAAAAATGCAGGTGCAGTGGCAGCCCATATGTAATTGCTGAGGGGACACGTGTTTTCCAAATGACTGTTGACTTTGACTGTCTTGGAAGGACCATTTGTGTTAAGGGAGAGAAGGGGTGATCTCAAAGGTTTAGTGCAACCTTTGGTAAATTAGGTGGATGAGTATAAGCGACATGACTCTTTTAAAAAAAAACTTAAAAAAATAATTATCTGCTCATCAGGATTTAACACATGTTTGCTCTGGTAAACAACAAATAATAAGACTCTCATTTGACATTGTATTATTGTTGACACATGTCTCTGTCAAGAGTCTGGCACGTGCAGCGTGGAGGGAGTGGCTGGGGGGTGGGGGGGGGGGGGGGGGGGGCGTGTCCAGACTCCCTTGAACTTGAACTCCAGGATGCTCTACAGTTTAGAGTTTACTGTCTTATCACTTACAACTTGTAGATGGCAGCCCAGCTGAACAATTCAACTTTTTAGAACAGGTTTATAGATTTTTTTTAATAGAGTAAATATTTAAATTATAATTATAAAATATTGAAGATAATCAAAAACAATGGGTGGTGTTCAAAGCTTCAGGGAGATGTGTGACCGGACAAAAAACACTAATGTTCGTCTGAGTCTTCCGGCTGTTTGCGTAGTGTGGCAAACAGCTATGATCATCTTGTTTGGGGTTTTTATTCGATACAATGAAGAATCAGACACTCACTGGGTGGAGCACAGGACATATAAAAATATATCAAGTGATATCGAGAATGATTTTTACTTCAGATATCCAAGTAAGTGTCTTTGTTTATCTTTCTTTTTCTGCCTGGATCCATACAAATAATTTCCTAATATTCTCTTATTTCTTTATTTGCTCTTAAAAGCTCTGTTTTACTGTAAATATCCAAATTCTTTTACATTTTATTTGTCTGTTTAATTATTCTTTCAATCATCCCTGAGTGTATTTCTCAAACTGTGATGACCTTTCTTATTTTTCCATATTGCTGACAAGGATCTGGCACCAGCTGGTATATATTTCCCCAAGGATTTGTCTCCAACTGAGACCTTTCCTTATTTCACTAAAGCTGACATGTCAGTGCTTAATTTTGAGTGTGGTTAAAACATATCTAATATTTACCTTGCAGTTTGTTTTTAATGATAGGATTTAGTGTGCATATGTGAATGTTTTGGGTGTGGCTGCTCTGTACTGTACGGCACCCCAGTAAATGGTGTCAGTGTCAACTTATCATGAAACCATCTCATATGTGGTGTTACATGCCAGTGATAAATTGTTTTTGTGACACGGTTTAATGTAGGAGATCAATTAGACCACATTGTGAAGTCAGGAGACAACATGTTCTCCACCAATGGAGTTGGCGGGAGTTAAGTCTGAAGCTTATGAAGCCCTTTTGTTTCTGTTTTGCTTTTTTTTTTTTTATTCCAGATGTGTTTGTTGGAAATGCTACAGTGAAGACTATCGGGTTTCACAGGGCAGTGGGAACATATTGTGCCCTCAGATGTGTTAGGTAGCTGCAGGGTAGTGCTGTAAGTAACAGAGGCAGATGATGGCCTCCACATATTGCGGTTAGCTGATTATTAACTGTCTCAGAAATGAGAACCAAAGTGTCTGGATTGAATGACTGATTGGTATGGTTATGTATAAGATGAGCTTTTTAACAAATACTATATTTGAACTTGATTGCTCATTTGTCTCTGAGGGTGTCTCACAGATATATAACTTGGTTTTCATTGTGCTTTTTTATCTACAAACAAATCTCTTAATGAGTGTATAAAGCATAAAACATTTAACAAAATATTTACGTTACTACAGAAGGATACTCTGTCACTTGTTTGGAAGATAATATTCATACTTTTACCACTGAAAGTTCAGTTAACTCTTACCATCTCCACATTTTCAGTCAAAAGTTCAGGAAATAATTTTACTTCCTCAGGCACCTTGATAAAGCTCTGTATCATCATACATGTCAACAGCTTATCAGTGTGTAACGGTAAATACACACTTTAATGCCCTTGAGTCATCTTGACATGATACCTCCTCTTATGTAATTAGCCCTCATGCCACCCTGTATTGTGCAGGCATGTGGTAAAAGCAAAAGCAAAAGGAAGCTGTCAAACATGCTCTGGGTCTCTGTAAAGCACCTAGAGACAGTTGACATTGTAACAGATGCTATACAAATAAAACTGAATTGAATTGAATTGAATTGAATTGAACTGAACAGTCTCTTTTGGCCACTAGATTCATCCATGGAATTACAAAAAGTCCAGAAGGTGACAGGTTTTGAACGTATCACATTAAGAACAGAATAATGAATACATCCTCTGATCTTTAAACTGTGTGAGTCACAGTTGCACACAAAAAATATGATAAAACTCCAAAAAGCTGTATTTTTCAGGATTTGTTTTGGGCACTTTGTCTCAAAATAACTGTTTCAGGTTAGCATTTTTTATGTGACATCTCAATCAAG
The DNA here is from genome assembly GCA_018398805.1 of Hirundichthys speculiger. Lineage (NCBI taxonomy): Eukaryota > Metazoa > Chordata > Actinopteri > Beloniformes > Exocoetidae > Hirundichthys > Hirundichthys speculiger. Next base: position 1,899,149 of record JAGFBZ010000080.1, on the reverse strand, counting down.
TAATGTTTTTGATATCATGCCATAGTTTGCAATTCCTTTGCATTAATATTTTCTATTTCCAACTATTCTGTTACAAATACACATGTGGGCTTGGGTTCATCATTTTCTCATAATATGTAACCTCTTTTTCTGGCCATTAGATGCTGCTAAGTCTTGAGAAAAATGTCTTGATACAGTTTTGAATGCCAGAACCATAGTGCCATCTGCACCATGTGTGATTTAGATGCTGGTTTCAGAGACAACTGTTTATTTTAGCCAAAAGTCTTAACTTTTCTCTAATTGTCTACAAGATGTTGTCAGGCTGTTTTTGTTGTGTGTGTGTGTGTGTGGTGTGGGGGGGGGGGGGGGGGGGGGGGGGGTCTTTAACAAAATGTTAAACAGCAGCATTGCCAGTTTCTCTCAGCCCACAAGTCAGTTTTAAAACGTGCTTTACTTGAAATGTGACCACTAGAGCCGGATCTAGTAGGGAAGAGAGAGAAAACAAACCACAAAAATGTGTGAAATGACATTTCATATTCAAGTTTTTCTTTGAGACAAGAGATTACGACTTCTACGCCTCCACATTTCTAGCTCTCTTCCAACCACCCTCAATCTGTCTTCCTCCTAGGTTTCCAAGATGTGCACGTGATGATCTTTGTTGGGTTTGGCTTCCTGATGACTTTCCTTAAGCGTTACAGCTTCGGTGGGGTGGGCTTCAACTTCCTCATCGCTGCCTTCGGCCTCCAGTGGGCTCTCCTGATGCAGGGCTGGTTCCACTCCCTCGACTACACTGACGGGAAGATCAAAATTGGAATTGAAAAGTAAATGAACATCTTCAGTGAAGCAGACGCTTTATGTCTTTTTTTGTCCTCAGCAAATTGACAATTTCCTGAGGCCTTAGTAAAACGTTTGCTTTAATTGAAATAATTGTGAGATACTCAGCTCCACGCTAACCCTTCCATCAGTGGGGCGTGACTCCTTTGATAATGATCCTTAAGATTTGTGGGACTATGCAAACATAAGTTTGGATACAAATTGCTCTCAGTAAGCCTTGAGGCATGTTATACTGTACGATAGAGTGTACAGTTACTAACATGAGAGCTCATGCTGACACACTCAGTAAACTGAGCTCACGTTAACATCTTATTTGACTTCTAAGTCTTGTCAGACGTTATTAACATTAACACATTATTAAACTGGCCCATGCTGGCCAGGCTCCACGCTGCACACAGAAATACTGAAGTAACACAAACGGTGGCTGGTGATGATAATTAACCAGTTAAAAGTCCTGTCATTCCTATGTTGCATGTAAGCTTAATAAATATGTATTTAGCAGCTAAAATTACCAGTTACAGGTTACAAGAGCAACAACTTGCCTTTGTTAAAAGCTGAAATTTCCAGCTTCCTAAAGACAAACCGAAGAGAGAAATACTTAAGAAAATTCCAACAAGATGTTGGATTTCTTTGTCTGAATTTGAAACATTTGACAAAGGACTAGTGGCAAATGGCAAGAACAAAAGTATGATTTCCTATTTCCAAGGCAGGGCAAATGCAGCATGGTTGAAATTTGAAGTTGGGTTGAGATAAACATGGAGAAGCTTGATAATTTTACTCTGAGCCGGGTCTGAGATGTAACATTACTCTACAAATGTGAACAGCTCATTGAACAACTTATTTTCAGAGCAAAGTGGCTTTAATGTAATTGTCGGGGCTAGCTTTTGGGTTTTTGAGTTTACAGTCACTTCAGACACCCACATATAAATCAGATTGTGTCTATTTTCACCCACTTCCTAATCTTTTGATTTAACTGCTTGGAAATATATCCTATGGGAACATGTTTCCACCTGCATTGTTTGTATAAGGTGGATATATAAAGGTGGAGAAACCGGCCTGACTATGACAGATTGCCAGAAAGATTATTTCCAGCCACATTAGGTTCAATGTTTGTGGTTGGAAGGTAAACAGAAACTCTGGCTACTGAGAAGATACTGCTGAAGAGCAGCCAGCTGACCGTGTGTCAAAAGATACGTTTTTGTGTGTAACTAAGAATGCATATGTGAGAGACAATGGGTGAACTTGATATGCTTTTGATTCACTCTTTGAAATAAGGTACATTTCTGGGTCAAAGATTTCCCACTACGTCCACTGATAGTGAAAAAAAAAAAAAAAAAAAAAAAGGAATTTCACATGTTTTGCAAATGGCAGATTACTACGTGTTTATCCTACACATTCTTTCTGTTTTCTTTCCTCAGTCTAATTAATGCTGACTTCTGTGTGGCCGGCTGCTTAATTGCTTACGGAGCACTGCTGGGTAAAGTCAGTCCTGTCCAGCTGATGGTTTTGACTTTGTTTGGGATTACATTGTTTGCTGTGGAGGAGTATATAATCCTAGATCTCATACATGTAAGTTGGAACTATATTTTTTTCCTGATATGATCACTTTTGTTCATCCCAAAATTTGTACGAATAAATCAAGATGACTTTAAAAAGTACTACTTCTATAAAACTTTAAAATATAATGTTAATGCATGCCCTTCATGGGTGCCAGTAAAATCTGATTAGGAACATAAAACCTATGTTGATTATGCAGAAGATGGACTAAAGTAATGAAAAACAGTTTTAATTTTAAAGTAAAACAAACCCTTTAATGTTGATTATGACCGAGCATAATTAATGAATACATTCTTTCTGCAACTGACACGTTTGAAGGCCAGAGATGCTGGAGGCTCCATGGTGATCCACACATTTGGAGGATATTATGGTCTTGCCATATCATGGATGCTCTATCGGCCAAACCTGGACCAGAGCAGTCGCTTGCAAGGCTCTGTCTATCACTCAGACGTCTTTGCTATGATTGGTGAGCCTGATTTAACTACAAAACTACACATATACTCTACGGGCTTTTGGACTGATGAGGTTTTGTTTTGTTTTTTACAGAGTTTTTCACAGTTTGACACCTGACTCTTAAGTTGCTTTCTTAATAGGCACACTCTTCCTGTGGATGTTCTGGCCCAGCTTCAACTCAGCTATCACAGATCATGGAGATGGGCAGCACAGAGCAGCCATCAATACCTACCTGGCTTTGGCCTCCAACTGTCCTCACTACCTTTGCTGTTTCAAGCCTGTTCCAAAAACACGGGAAGGTTGACATGGTAAAGAACAGAGCTTCAACTCTCCATAGTTCCCTGTGGTTTTAAACATTAGAGATGGGTGTAGTTTCAAAGATTCATCATCCTTGAAATACATAACGGTTACACCACCTAGGTTAAAGAATTTATTTTTGTTCTTTTCCTAACAAAGATTTCCTACATGTGAAGGGTACCCTCCGCAACAGGACTCTCCAACCCAAAACCTAAATCCCAAACCATATGCGCAGTTTGATTTTCGCTGTTACTGACATGTGAAAAATGTTCTCTGTGCCTTTCTCTCAGGTTCACATCCAGAACTCCACACTTGCCGGAGGCGTTGCAGTGGGAACAGCAGCAGAGTTCATGCTGATGCCCTACGGGTCTCTGATTGTGGGGTTCTGTTGTGGTATTCTCTCGACGCTTGGATATATCTACCTCACGGTATGAATTGAATCTTGTTTCACAGCTATCATGAGATGAGATACACTTTAGCGGAAGCTTCAAGGCTTTTTGTTCTTGATAAACTCAGGGACCACCACATATGTCTCTTCCAGCCATTCATGGAGAAGCACATGAAGATCCAGGATACGTGTGGCATCCACAACCTCCATGCCATGCCAGGAGTTATCGGTGGGATTGTTGGAGCCATCACTGCTGCAGCTGCATCAGAGTCGGTTTATGGCAAAGAAGGGTGAGTTTTCCTTTCTGACCACCAGTAAACCAGTAGGATACGTTACCTTTAACGTGAACAAACTGGAAAGGAAAATACTTGTATTGTTTACTTGCTGTCAAACAGCATTTGTGGAAGGAAAAACAATGTGAATTCTCCTTTTTTTTTGGTCTTGATATAGGCTGATTAACACCTTTGACTTTGAGGGTGCTTTCAAAGACATGGTACCCACAAAGCAGGGCGGTCACCAGGCAGGAGCCCTCTGTGTGGCCATCTGCTTCGGTGTGGGTGGAGGAATCCTTTGTCGGTAAGGCGATACACTGCTGCTGGACAGAATATATCTGTCAAGCACTGTGATGTTGCTGTGTTGGCTTTGTCCTGTTTAAAAGACAGCATGCATTTTAGATGACTCACCTTATATCCTTCTCAGGTGCTATCTTAAGATTACCCATCTGGGGAGATGCTGCAGATGACAACTGCTTCGATGATGAGCCTTACTGGGAGGTGGGAGACAAATGAGTAATTAAGCCAAAGAGAAATAGAGATAAAAAAAAACAAATGTAATGAATTTCAGGATATTTCAATCTTGAGTTTGTTTAGCTAGGCTGAATTTAGTTTGTCCCGTATTTAAAAAGAGACTTTGACTTTCATGACTGATTTCATGTTGTATGTAGTCAGACACATTATGTCACCTTTGGGAAGAATGTTTTTCCAGTTCCTGAAACACTTGTTCACTGTTTTGTCTACAGTTGCCTGATGATGAGGAGAGCATCCCACCCATCCTACAGTACAACAACCACATGGGTGGCAAAGACATGTGAGCGTCTGTTCCGTTTATCTGTCAACAGTGTTCTGGTCATGGAAATGATTTTGTCCTGCTAAACAAACGAGGCAGGAGTCATATTCTGTTGCTGGAAGAAAGGTGACAATGCCTTCAGTGTCCTTTTGGTGGCAGCAGAGCCCAGTTTAGGGGCATGGCCCTTTGTGGGGATTATGTATTTCACCTGTGGGGAACACAGTGCGAACACAAGGTGAGGCTCCGGTTGTTGACAACATGAAGCCACAGAGACACAGAGGCCATGGGCTCAATTACAAAGCAGTGACGCAGATCCTGTGCTCAGTTCTTCCGTGTGAAGTTGCCCCCTCCTGTTTGTTGATGGGGGTTTCACAGATCACCTTCACGTGTCTGATTCATCACAGAGATCTCAAATTTATGCAACAACCATCATGTTTACATTGAAAGAAAAAGTAAAACTATTAAAGAGATGATCACCGGATTCCATTCTGATTATACTTTCATTAATACATTTTTAATTTCCTTTAACATCCAGCTTGGGAGAGTGACAGAAAACAGACCAAAAAACTATCAAAATTATTTCTTCAACAATATTTGCATTTACTCTGCAAGCTCCACAATCTATGAATCATCTTTCTTTCTAGTCACATTATTATGCAACATCTTTAAAAAAAATAATGTTTTTATTTATTTTTCCAGAGCGGAGTCGAATTTCACCATGGAGCAGGATTCTCGGCCTCGATCGTGATGGATCTCTGCCTCAGTCATACACGGCCATTTATTCCTTTAATCCTCCCTTTAGACACAAAGATTCATTTGATAAAATCACAGCCTTTCAGCCACCACCAGTCATTTTTCATACAATAAGATGTGTTTTAATGAGTAGGTTTGGCTTAAATCACACCTTAAAATTATGCTGGATTTCATTGTTTGGGTTGCCATGTGTTTTCCAAATGTTTATTTTCAATTCAGCAAGTTTATATTCAAATATCAAATAAGTGGCATTACCTTGATGTGCTTGATTCACAAATTGAGAAGTAAATTTACTCATCCAAATTTTAGATTTCTCCTCTCAAGATGTGATGCTCATTGCTGTGCTGAAACAGATCTGAACATATGGATTATGTTTAACAATGAAATAATTAATACCACATTTTGCTCTATTTTTCCTCCAAACCCGGCTGAGTTGAACATGTTGGATTTTCTACAGAATTCTAATCTTAATGGTCTGATGTGAATAATTTTGGTCTGTCCGATGTAACAAATCTGCCAACTAATTTTGTTTGTCTCTTTTATCCTCGCAGTCATTATATAAAATGGGACTTGAATCATTTTACAACCAACAGAGTTGGGTTTTTTTTTATGCTAGTTCTAAATAAAAAAAAAAAAAAAAAAAAAGAAGAACTGTAATATTTGTTTTGACCTAATTTATTCTGTAACATTAAGAATATTCGCTACAAACATAAACTTTGCTTTTTGGAATATATATATATATATATATATATATATATAAGTGGAGGGGGTAAAGAATTTGAGATGTTTTTATCTACATTATGAATCTGCAAATTGACTTTTCAGAAGCTTATATGTTTAGATACTGTACACATTGCAAATATTTATCATACTGTTTTGAAGAGTTTGTTAATGCTAATGTAATTTTGGATGAATTAAGAATAAACAGTTGTAGTTGTGTAATGTGTAGCTCATTGTTAATCCAATCTATTTTGTTAACAGCATATCTGGCCCCTCCTTATATTGAAGAATAACTTAGTTTGTCCCTCACGTTACAGCTGTTTGGTGTCCACCTCATGAGCGGGGTAAGACTGAGGGTAAAGTTCACACCCTTATTCCTCTCCAGGGACGTTGTAATGACCAAAAACAAGCTAGAGACCAGCATTACCCTTCCTGACTTGTGTCAAGCGGTCACAGAAGAGCGCAGTGGCTGACACTGCTTTAAAACACACCCTGGAGTCAAAAACATTCAAATATCTGGTTATAACAGAATCTGTTATTTTTCTCACAAGAATAGATTTATTCAAAGATGATTAACCGTCACTTGATTTAACTTAAGATTTAGTTTATCTGCAAATTCCACATAAAAAATTCCACCATATAGTTTATTTCTGCATCTGGTAACAGTCCTTCTGTCCATCAACTCCTGGTGACGGCTGGATGAGGACCGTCTCCTGCCCAACTGTCTGAGGGATTTCATTGGTTGAAGGCGGTGGCGGCTTGTGGTGGGAGTGTGGATGATTCCCACACGACTTGCAGTGAGGAATCCATCTCCTCATCCAGTCTCTTTGCTAACAAAAGCGGGCTTAATGCTGTTTTCTTTTGTCATCAGTAACGTGTTTGAGTAAAGGAGGTAATGGTACCACAAATGCCCCAATTAAACGAGATGCAGTCCTGCTGGGAAGAAAAGCCCCCCGACCTCCCCCTCCCATTACCCTCAATACGTCCCTGCACACAACAGCACGTGCACGCACACACACACATACATACACATATACACACACATAAAAACCCAGGCCTCTTCTCATCCTACCCCCATACATTTCCCGCTCCAACTCTTCTCATGTTTATTCATCAGACACTTAAAAGGCACATACGGAAGCCTGTAGAAACTAAATCAGAGTTATTTTGAAATGATACCAGGCCTTCCCCTGTGAAGACTTGAGCAGCAGGACCTGATGGCATCATGAAGCTGACCATCACTTTGGCAGGGACTGGTCACAGATGTGACAGGAGGAAAACTACACAGGGACAGCGCAGGAATTGAAAGAGGCCACAGAGAAAATGAGACAGAAAACTATAGGGTGTAAGGGGGCATGAAAGGGGGAAAGAGGCCTCACTTTCATTGCTGGTGACTGCCTGCCATCCAGGCTCAATCATCACTGTTGATTGACAGGTTGAGAGAAGGAGAGGCTGGGAAAGAGGCTGCAGGGTGGGAGCTTCAAATAGGAGCTGCACAAAACTTGCTCTCAAACAGGGGAATGTGGAGACATTCATTAATAATAAAGAACATGCCATGAGAAGCAAGTTTTCTCTGTATACCAGCGATGTTGTTTGTACTCTGTAATATTCTTTACATAGCAATGTGAAATGTACAGAGCACTATCGGCCTAAATACAACGTGGGAGGTCGAGCTGGAGAACTCGATTGTTTTTGTTTATTGTGCCGAAGAAAAGAGCATGTTCTGTAAAAACTGTAAAATACATCATAGCCAACATATCTAGAAAACAGGTCAGTGTTTTCTAGATATGTGTCAGTCACTGTAATAAAACGTCAGTAAATTTGTTTTACAGTTACGAGGATTTAGAGCAGTTAAAGTAGTGTTCAGTAGTCTAAAGCCGTTCTGTATTAAGGAAAGCAGTAAAAGCCCTTTTGAAAGAAACCATGAGTCCATAAAACTGTTTATAAACTATTCAGGCCTGTACTCTTTTATCTCTAGACTTAGTCCGCAAATGTTTTGTGCAGCTTCAGTGTTCCCGGGGGGATCTTTCACAGCAGAAGATTCAAAACCTTTCTGACCCTGAAGACACCGTGTAACACTGGGAAAGCAAACTTCCCCCACTGACAGTCCAGTCCTGTGTTTGTTTAGTACTTTCAGGTTATTTGTGGTATTTGATACTTCATTACACCTCAGAGAGAAACTGCAGTTCGTTTTTGTTGCATATGTTTAAAGGATCTACGAAAGCTCTACAAATGTGATTAGCTTTGAAACTTAAATTTTTTTGATTTCTTGTTTGAAGGAGCATTTCTAAACCGGTCAGAGTCTCCCTTATTCATCCATGTTTTTTTCATAATAAACCAAATGTTTGAAGTGGCTGACAGATCTGCTATCAGACAGGTGAGACAGGCCGCCACATAGCTATCGGTATGAGGAGAATATGGTATATTATTTTCTTGCCTAGATAAGCAAGACCTTTCCTGAAAAGGACTTGCTTGGCAGCATGTGTTGCTCCCAAACCTCTGTAAGCTGTTCAGCACTAATGGAGCAATCACAGATGTATATGCTACACATGCCTTGTGCAGTAACGCACCCTCATAACAACACACAAAAAGGCAGAGGAAGAAGCCTCCTTTGAGTATCCAAAAATAATCTTACATTTTAATTTGTTTTGAATTATATGTTGTTTCTTTGCATGGCAGAGCTTTAACTTGCATTTGTGAATGCGGGAACTCACATAATCAGAGAAGAAGTGTTCCTCAGGCCCCATGCAGTGAATTATATCTGTTTTTAATGTCGTGTCACCTGAAGGCCAGAAGATCATATCAATTCAGAACAGATTTTTTTTCTTACATACTGACATTATCTCTGAAGATTTTACTGATAGCATGCACCAAGAAATGGTGAAATCCTCAAATTTACTTTACATTAAGAAGCATACGTTTTAAATTGTAGAACCTTTTTTTTTTCCACAAAGTGAATCCTACCCCATACTTTTGTTCTGAAAGACTGAAAGCTAAATAGCTCCGAGCTGTTCCAGCAGGTATGTAAACAAGTGTTTCATCTTTTTGACTTGTACCCCTCTTAATCCACTGCTTGTATTTTGCTTCCAAGTTCCACAGATCTACATTTTGATTGAACAGCAGTGTGATTTAATCTCCAAACTTCTCAGGCCAAACTACATTTAAATAGCTTTACTGGAGCCCAAAAACCAAAAATACCAAAATGATTGGCCAAAAAAGATCATGTACATTTGAGTTCAGCAGCAGAAAGTGACTCTATTTGAAGCTGCCTGCATTGAAGAATACTAAAACTACCACAGATGGTCAAACAAATGTTAAACTACTGGTATCTCCTGTAATTTAATGTAAAATGTTGGAGTACCTTTGGTTGCCTCGCAGACGTTCGTCATGCACAGGCTATCCCTTTTCAAAATGATTTAGCAAATAATATGTTTGTCAATTTGAACAGTATCATAAATGCAGTACTTTATAGTATTAGTAAACTGAGTATTTCTTCAGTATAACATTGTCGCTTTTTCATTGGTAAATGCCTCTGAATAACCATCATCTGAATGGCTAAACTAAATTACCTCACAGTGGCTCTTCATAAAACATTACTATTAACACATTTTACCACCTACACAAGCATGTTACTTACACATTCTTGTTAGTGGTGTTGTTTTATTTACACTGGTTTATTCATTTAGAACAAAACTGATTTTTCTTTACTTGCTAATCTTGCTTTACTTGCTTATCTTGGGTTAGAATTTTGATCTTAGATGTTATAAAGTGTATTGCTGATTGTTGATTGTTGTTGATTAGCCTGAATACTTCCAGTGCTTCCTCCACTGCTGTCCTTCAGTGTTGGCTCCCCACAGCTCTGTTCGGCTCAGGTTATCTCCAAGCCTCCTCACGCCACAGAGGATGCCTAAGTGTCCCTATCGGACCACAGTGGAGAGGAACAGCAGATTAGTCATGATCCTATCCGTCCACCACTAGCCCCTTCATACGCTCCGTTACACTGGCTTTTAAAAGGAGGTAGGGATGCCATTCAGACCCCTGATATGAATCCCAGACATGGGGACAAGAACAGAGCTTTCACCCCAGTTTCATAGGGGAAAAAAAAGACCCCTTTCTGACGCCCTCTAATTCTGGTTGCTACGGGCTTCTGGGCTCAATGGTGAGCTCCCGTTGTGAGGAGACAAAGCCTCCCAGTCACCCAGGAATGGTTGCTAGGGGAGGCAGAATATATGGGGAGGGACAGGCTACCGTTGTCCCAGACGAAATGTCTCTCTTAAGGCAGCCAAGATCTGGTGATTGACAGGTGGCTACACGCTCCAGTGCAGATCACCCGGGAGGTCTGTGGGGCCTCATATCTGTGACCATGAATTTGAGTCTGGGTGAGAGTGCAAATGTGTCTGTAGCAGGTTGGTTGGCAGGGCGAACAAATCTGTCATCGCAGAAGAGAGGCACCATTTCATACCTGTAGAGGGAGCTGCTTCTTTATGTGTCCATTATTGGACTTCTGAAACATCTTCTGCATAAAGTCTTGAATTAAAGTGACCCAGTCTTTAAGGGGATGGGAATGAAATTTCAAGCATTTCTAAACAGATAATTGAGCATACACTATATTGCCAAAAGTATTCGCTCACCTGCCTTGACTCACATATGAGCTTTAGTGACATCTCATTCCTGATCAATATGACATGGGTCCACCCTTTACAGGTACAGCAGCTTCAACTCTTCTGGAAAGGCTGCCCACGAGGTTAAGGAGTGTGTTTATGGGGATTTTAGACCATTCTTCCAGAAGTGCATTTGTGAGGTCACAAAATGATGTTGGCTGAGAAGGACTGGCTCTCAGTCTCTGCTCTAATTTATCCTAACAGTTTTATATCAGGTTGAGGTCAGGACTCTGTGCAGGCCAGTCTAGTTCATCCACACCAGACTCTACCATCCATGTCTTTATGGACTTTGCTCTGTGCACTGGTGTACAGTCATGTTGGAAGAGGAAGGTTCCAGCTCCAAACTGTTCCCACAAAGTTGGGAGGATGGAATTGTCCAATTGTCCAAATTGTCTTGGTCTGCTGAAGCATTCAGAGTTCCTTTCACTGGAACTAAGGGGCCAAGTCCAGCTCCTGAAAAACAACCACACACCATAATCCCCCCTCCACCAAACTTAATACTTGGCACTATGCAGTCAGACAAGTACCGTTCTCCTAGGGCCGCCCCTGTGGCGCAGTGGTTAGGGCAGGCGGCTGGTCATGAGTTCGATTCCCGGCTCAGCGACCCTTTGCCGCGTGTCTTCCCCATTCTCTCTGTCCCCCTTCCTGTCTCTCTACTATCAATAAAGGTTACTAGAGCCAAAAAAATCTTTAAAAAAAAAAAAAAAAAAGTACCGTTCTCCTGGAAACCACCAAACCCAGACTCTTCCATCAGATTATCAGATGGAGAAGTGTGATTAGTCACTGCAGAGAACGTTCTTCCACTGCTCTAGAGTCCTGTGGCGGCTGCTTTACACCACTGCATCCGACGCTTTGCATCGCACTTGGTGATGTATGACTTGGATGCAGCTGCTCCACCATGGAAACCCATTCATGAAGCTCTCTGCACACTGTTGTTGACCTAATCTGAAGGCCACATGAAGCCTGGAGGTCTGTAGTGATTTGACTACAGAAAGTTGGTGACCTCTTCACACTATGCTCTTCAGCATCCGCTGACTCCGCTCCATCAGTTTACGTGTCCTACCTCTTCATGGCTGAGTTGCTGTTGTTCCCAAACACTTCAATTTCCTTATAATACAACTGACAGTTGACTGTGGAATATTAAGAGCGATGAAATTTCACAATTGGACAGGTGGCATCCTATCACAGTTCCACGCTGGAATTCACTGAGAGCGACCCATTCTTTCACAGATGTTTGTAGAAACAGCGTGCATGTCTAGGTGCTTAATTTATACACCTGTGGTCATGGAAGTGATTGGAACACCTGATTGTGATATTTTGGGACGAGTGAGCAAATACTTTTGGCAATATAGTGTATATATCCTACTAGTAAAAAGTAGAGCTTTGTTTGTTTCAAAGATCCAATGTTTTATGTGAGACAGACTTATATGAAAAGGGTATTTAAATCTGTGAGTTCACGTTTATCTGCATCTAGAGTACCTAAACACCGGCAGCCCCTTTGCCCCTCCGAGGCCTCAGAAGCGAGTGGGAAGAAACAGGGTTTCAGACACGACACCATGTCTCCTCCAGTATTTGTCTGGGACTGTCTGGGTTCTGTACTCCCAGACAGGCATCCTTTCCATCCATCAGATGCTGGCCACACCCACCCCCATCCCCCCAACCACTTCCCCTTGACCTTGACTCTCTGTCACAGCTGCCCTCCAGACAGTCGGGTCAAATGCTGAATACGGAACGTGGAATCATTCTCTGTTGGAATGTGCCTTTGAATTCCTGGTGAGATGGAAGATGGAAGACATCACTGTGAACAGGGATACAGACAACTGAAAATGTTGGTGCTAATTGACTTTTAATATTATTCCAGTGTATCCTGAAGAAAAAATTACTATGAAAAAAAAAATATATATATATACTTTTTCTTTAAATTACTCAAAAACACATCTTTTACTTTTCACCTTTGACTGGTGACTCACATCGTCGTCAACCAATCACAACAAAACAACCAGCACTGTGTGTGTGTGTGTGTGCGTGTGTGTGTGTGTGTTTGTTGGTGGAGGGGCTCACGTGGCTCTTTGAAAGATGCCAACCGACACCGACGACCCTTTCAAAGGCTCACAGTGAGCATGCGCACTGTTTGTTTTCTCTCTCGGACTCGTGTGTTTCACGATACCCAGCATCTCTCTTTTTCTCTCCCTTCTCTCTCTCTCTCTCATTTCTTTTCCATTTCTTGAAGCCTTTGTTTTCGAAATTAGTTTCTGTCTTGTTTTCAATTTTTCCATTTTTCTCCATCGAAACACATCCGAATCTTCCACCTTCCTTGACTCAGATGTAGATTTGTACCAGGCTGCTTCTGTTGCGTCAGTTTGACAGTGTTTGATAGGAGATTTTTACTGCGTAAGAGTATCTGGTTCCCACAAACACCGACAGAGATGTAAACAACACAAACGCGATGGTAAAACACATAAATAGCTTTTCACACAAATATAATAACTTCCCCAGCCCAGAAGACAAATATCTCTGCTTGTGAATCTTTGATTATTAACCACAACTGACAATTAACTTAGCTTTTTCTTTTCTTAAATTAACACAAGGCAAACGCCGGGATTGCGTTTTTATCTAATTTATCACAGCCCAATTTAAATTAGCAATATATAAAATAACGACTTCAACATGGGGCGCTACACATACAATAATAATAATAATAATAATAATAATAATAATAATTCCTTCTGTAATGGTGTGTTTTCCTTATATTTATTTGCCTGTTTCAGATTTAAATTTTAGTTAGAATTCATTTGATCAGTTTGAGGCATTTAAGTTTTTAATTTCGTTTAATTTTATACCACTGCCTCACGAGACCAAATATTATTGTTTTAAAATCAATGCTATTTATACATTGTTATCGTAAAGAGTGGGGGCTACAGGTAGACGTACAGGAGATTACAATGAGTTATCACATTACAACAACTCAAATTGTCTAACTTCACTTTACGCCCGTTTCTTATTATAAAAATATTACTAAGAATTCAGTATACTACAAAACCCCGCCCGACAAGCGTGAGTATCCACCAGGTAGTGAATTAGAGAGGACTGGCAGAGCTCTCAGAGGATCTCAGTCTATTAACTGTAATCCAACCCGGGAACGAGCGGCGACAACATGTGATGCTGTCACAGCCCAGAAGATGCGCTTCAGCTGTAATCACTGATGTAAAGGCAAAAACATAGAGATGTAAATATACTTGTGACTATTTCTAACTAATAATAACAATGAAATATACGTACGCTATTCTTAAATCATTAAGTAGGCTGCAACCGTTTTCTCTTTAAAAAACAACTTGAAAGACACCGAGGCAGGGAAATTATTCTGTTTTTTTTCCCCCTGTAGATTGCGATGCCTGTGGGAAATGCTGAAAATATATAAAATGGAGAAAAAAAACTAAAGACAGAATTGCAACAAGAGTTAAATTAGTGTCCAAGCCAAGATTCCATTAATCAGAAATAAACACGAGAACGCACACACATTTTTGATGACTGTACTTGAAAAGTCCAGAGCCCTGATCTGATCTAGGATCGGTTTGGGGTTTTTATTTAGCTTTTTCTACATCTTGGTGCGGTCCGCTTTACACAAATGTCCCAATTGCCTTTATATTTGGGAAGAAAATTCAGAAGTCTTTTTTTACCGTTTTTAGTCAGAGTCAGAGTAAACATTGCTGGAAGTGAGAACTGCCTTTATTAGCTGTAGTTATATTGAAGGAATTATGTGTCTTTGATTATCAACATAAAGATCCAAAAAGAGCATTTCGTGGCTGTAACCACATTTAAACTTACAGGTGTTGGGTACAGTTTTCATCAATAAATCAAACAGACGATGGGATACCATTATGGACATGTTACTGTTCTGTTTGTTAACAGTATTACTGTTATATAAGGTAATATATATATATATATATATAAAACTTCACATTATGACAACCATTTTTTGATTCACATATGAACTACAAATTTTAGGTGCCATCATAAACAATAGTGACATATAGCTTATGTATTTATAGACATTCATTAACTGATTTCTTGTTTTTTTTTTAGATGTGTTTTTCAACTTTTTGTACAGACAGATTCAAAACACCCTAGATTAAGCATGAGCTCTTTGGAAGAGGAACCAATTGATTATAAACAGATCCACATTGTGCAGAGGGGAAAGTGCTCCCTGTTGTTTCAAACAACCTTCTTTAGCTTCTCTAAGTGCTGGAGGCCCAGCGGCAGGGCTGTGTGTGTGTGTGTGTGTGTGTGTGTGTGCCTGCAGTAAAAGGCTGCACAGTGACTCCTCTGAAGCAGCAGTAGGTTGCTGATGAGAAAAGACTTGTAGGATGCATTAAATAAGCCTGATTAGAGGCATAGGCAAGGGCAAGGCGAGGCTCTGACTGAAAGGCCGCTGGGCAGCCCTTGAGTGATACTATTCACATCCTGGGAGAAAGGTCAGTGTCAGAGGAGTTCACAGGCCCCCATCTCCATTCTTATGCTAAAGTATCATGCACACTGGCTAATTTCCTTCCTGGAAAGACATAGACCCGCTCCACCAATGCTTTCTTTCCCTCCAAAATCTTTGAATATCTCATCTTAAGCAGTTTCTCACTCATTTCTTTTTCTTTAAAAAGGCCAAAGTTAATTTTGCTCAAAGAATATTGGTTTAAAAAATACATATTTAAAAAAACTTTTAAAAAAAAAACTATTAAAAAAATGTTTTCCGGTACAAAATGTCTTTGACATGTATTCATACACAAAATGTCATCTTTTTTTTTCTATGGCGTCTAGAAAGAGTTGAACATGCTCTTGTTTGTAACTATAAGAGCTAATTTGTTCCATTCTGGGTTTTTTTTTCTTGTTAATAGCTTTTATCAGCCTCCTTTAAACAGAATTCCTCATGCATTTACTTGTCTTTCTCTGAATCCAGTGGGCACTTGGGAATAGCAGGAAATAGCCACTTAATTAGCTGCCCTTGACCCATGGTTCTAGTTCAGACTGCTTTTGACCTCTGCAACTCTCTGGCCTGTTTATTGGCCTCTTGGGAACTGTCCACATCCTGACCCCTGACCTCCTGCTGGCCTGGGACTTCACCAACAGGTCCCTGACCAGCTGCCTCACCTCAGCAGGACATTCATCAAACAATCCCGACTCAATCAATTTTTACTCAAAGCAGCAGGTTCAAGAAAAAAAAAAAAAACAAGATAGGGAAGCTGCAATAACTAGTACTCCTGAAGCTCTGCAAGGTTGTTTGTTGATGGGAACACATGCAAGGCACATATTTGTGGAGCTTGTGGAGTAAAACCAACAGAAACAGTTTTTAATGATGAAAACCACACTGGTGTAACAGTTTTTACAACATTATCTGAACGTTTGGGCTTTCCTTCAGTCCAGCCTCTACAGAGGCTGATTTCACTAATTGGTTTTCTTTCATCCAGAGAGGGGAACTAATCACCAAAATCAACCGCTGTAGTGTTTGGCTGGAATAAGCACAGCATATTTTTTGCATTCTCGTTCTTGCAGGATTTGTTACATTTTTTTTTTTTTTTTATTTCTAAATGTAATGCTTAATAGGCCTATGTAGTTGCTTATAATATGAAAACATTTGCATAGGCTCCAGCAGATCCTTGTGAACCTACATAGGACTGAACGGGTATGGATAATGGATGGATGGATATAACGTTGGGCTTTTTTGTTTATTTTTTTTTTTACAATATTTTTCTCAAATGGGAAGAAATGCACAAGATCTTACTCTCAAATGTAACCAACACTTTTTTTTTTTTTTTTGGTCAGATCTGGGCATTTTGCTTGTTTTAACACAAAAAGAGAATTGACCCCCCTTTGAGTTGACGTGTGTCCATGTGTTCTCTGATGGGGGACACTGACTGACGTCCAGCTCCCATCAAAGAGTCTGCAGTCCTAAAACTGAAAAATGTTAAGATATTTATTTTCTTTGAAGATTGTCAAAGCACAGCAAAAATGTGTACATTAAATACTTAACAAAAAAAAAAGTCAGTGGAAGTTTTTATTATGCTGTAGTATATGTTATAGTTTAGTATAATTTAACACCGGGAGGATCATTTTGTATGCTGAGTTTTCCAGCTGACAAACTATTTTTTTTTGTCTCATCAATTCTGTGCACATCACTCTCTCAGCTACTCCTTATTAAAACTAATTTCTCACACCATACTCAGGCACATTTACATAGCATTTACATATATGTGTAAACATAAACAAAGTGGTGTTTATCTCATTTAGACAATTTCTTTTTCAGTCATTTCAGTCACCATGACTGTCAAAAATAAGGCTATTTTTGATATAACATTAGGCTGCTTTTAGCATAAAAAAAAATACAATCTATAGGAACTAAACAGCATCACAATCTGATATTTATATTTTATTGGAACACCAAAATTAATCTTCAGAAAGACAGTTTAACACAGTACATATTTTGATAATTTTTTATTTCACCAAAGTTTAATTGGCAGCAATAAACTTTATCATAAATACATTTAGATCATATCACATATTACACTTTTACCATACAAGAAAAAGTGAATAAACTGCTTAAACATATAATTTTATATTTCAAAAAATCACGAGGTATGACATGAATTAATTGAGAGAATAAAAATGTAGGATTATTAAGGCTTTTCTTTAAACAGTTTTTTTTCTAAAACTTTTTCATAAAAAAAAAAAACCCTTCATGCTCTTGAATTTGGCCCAAGATGTTCCAGCTGAGGCTGCTGAGAAGTGGCTGTCAAACGGTCGAACCCTGAATAAAAGAACGGAGAAAAAAATTCAGAAATGGTATGTAAAGCATTCAGAACAATCACTGAAAGTTTTAGGATGATAAAGCAATTCAAGAGCTGAGGAGTCATTAAAACAGCAAACATTTACAAGCAGAGAAATCAAATTCAAATAAAATGGCCCAGTGGGTAAAGTGCCCTTTAAAAAGCATAAATGGTAAAATATACATTTTTTTTCTATGAGTCCTATTTTGTTGTTATAGCAATAGTATATTATTTTGCATTTCATTTATTTGACATTGGAGAAAGTATTTCAGGAAAACTTCCTTTCATACACTGAAAAAAGAAAAAAAAATGTGTGTGTGTGTGTGTGGGGGGGGGGGGGGGGGGGGGGGGGGCTGTGCTCTGCATGTTGTTGTTCTCCTCCATTTTCAGGGTGTATGCGTGGAGGGATCTTAAGGCTTTTATCTCCACAGGAAACCTGCTCAAACTCTTTCTCTGTCAATTTTCACCCACTCCCCAATTCAGATGAGCCCTTCCTCCCACCAACCCCACAATGAAGGATTTATCCTCATTCTCTTTGTCCACCTCTGATATCTTTTTTTTGACTGCTCCCTCACTGCAGACAGCATGCAGCGTATGCAAATACGCGCTCTTTTATTCGCCAGACCCCTCCCCTGAATGAATGCCACCTTAAATGAGGCCACACTCACGCACATTTACTCAGGGGCCATGGAACATGCACATCTTACAATCGGTGGATTTGCATGCCCACGCTGGCATGCAGTCAGTCAAACATCAAATGCTAAGCAGTTAGAATGAGGAGACACAGACATTTGTGATTAACTGGTGTGACGGCTTGTTTTATCTACATGTTTAGGAATGTTGTAACCACAAAGATCAGTAGCAGAAAAGAATCGCAGGACATCATTCACCATATCTAATTATATTAATGTTTTCTCTAAAAGCAACTGCATTGTAATGCATGCAGTTTGATCTTAACAAACTTGGTCTGTTGATATTGGTGAACGTCTCAATTGCACCCATACTATCCTGTAGCAACATACAAGCTTACATGAAGCTGAATTTAACCAGCTGTCTTTACGTGCACATGTACACCAGGTCTCCTGTGATCTCACTGCAGAGGAAATGTTAGCTTTTTCATTTCACAATGACTAAATCAAAGCTCTGGTACTTTTAGTGGAATAACTCTGTTTGCTGCATAACAAAAATTGAGGAAGAACAGTAAATTTTTATTCGCAATGCTTCAACCAAAGAAAGTTTTTTTTTTTCTTTTCTCAAAAGCGTTTTAGTACAATAGTAAGACACAAACACAATGGGTGTCAGGATGTGCAGGGTGAGACTGAGAACTGAAGCACGAGGGGTCCAGAAGAATGCACCAAGGGAGAAGTCCAGACTGTGTAACTCTGGATGAAAAATAGCTGTGTCTGATTAACATAAAGAGTTTTCTGGAAGCTAAACACTCCCAAGCTGGCCCGTGTCATCTGTGAGTGTGTGTGAATAGGTTGGAGTTTGTGTATGTCTGTGTGTATTTGGGGGTGGGGGGAAGTGGATGTCTGCTGGACAGCTCTGACAATTTGGCCTTTTCAGTCCTGCATTACTGAACGGACAGGCCTCTTTCCCATAGCAACCCAAACAGAGGTCAAAGGGTATGTACTCCTTACACACTATCACCACCTCCTCTTCATCTTCTTGTCCTCCAGTGTGGTCACAGACACTCCTAACTCCCAAACCGGCTGCAGACAGACCGTCTGCACCCATGAACTTGAACTTGACAGCGACAGTATGGTACCATTGAACAATCTAGCTCACACACAAATAAAGGTCACATCTTCTACATTTTTCCCTTCACCTAACAGCCTCATCCTCTGCTATGATTAAAAAGGCATTGTTGTATTAAAGGCTCAGTCATTTTAAATCTTCTCTACTGTCACTGGAGCATGTAGGACCGGGATGCTGCAGTCAACAGTCCTAATCTGAAAAGCCTGTGATGTAGGAACTGCTCTCCATCTTCCTTTAAGATGATTAATGCTGGGTTTTGTGCTAGATTAGTCTCAGCCAAGGTTTCATTAAAGAGCCCCAATGAGCCTCGCTTGACCCACATTGGACCTCATCCAAATATGGGCATACCGCGCGCTGGGCGTTATATACCTCAGCAGACCTGTTAAAACATCAATAGTGTCCACACATAGTGAGAAGGTAACCCAGGAGCTATGTGGTATTAACATTTTATCGCTACTATGGCTACGCTGCTTCACCCTACACAGAATGGGAAGTGAGAGCCCGTTACTGTCACTTCATCATGTCATACATTATAATTTCACCGCACTGAAAATCCCACGTAGCAAAAGAGATAATGAATAACAGAGGTAAGGAAGAAGAAGAAAGGAAAGGTAATCATCTTTTATTCTGCCATTTTCTTGAGGGAAATCTATTTTTCTGTCAACTTTAGAATTATGTACGACCAAAAAGAATTGAGGAGTGAAGAATGAATATTTGAGTAACGGTGGCTGCAGTGTGCAGAGGAAGATTCAGGGGTGTTCAGATGCTAAATCCTCCTGACACGGTGTCAAAGCTGCTGACCTCAGTCTCCAGCCGCTCTTGATTGAAGACTCTTTGTTTCAGAGCAGATTAAAACCAGAACAGGAAGTAGTTTCACTGAGGTTTATAAGAACCCACAGGATATCAAGATCAAGAGGAATTTACATCGACTGCATATACATTTTTTCTTCGCTCCCTTTTGCTTGTATCCAGTCACTTGGATTTTCTCATGCGGCATTTAGCAAAAAAAAAAAAAAAAAATCAGCTCTCTGTAATCAGTAGATAAGGGAATGTATGTGTGTTTGTGCATGTCACCCATTCTTTGCATCCTACTAACACATATGATTGCTCTCTCAGGCATATTAAAAATGAGCAGTCTTCTGACAAATGTGCTTCAATTACCGCCTCGCTCTTTGACTCTCTCTGTCGACAGTCCCAAACTGACCTCTGAACACACGCCACAAAACACGCAAGTCCTCCGTGCCCAGATCCTCACAACTGCTTTAGCACGGATTTCACAGGCCAGAACATTAGCAGAGATTGCCGAACGCTAGTAAGTCAAACATGGCTGCCCATGTGCTGCACCTGCTGACTCCTCTCCTTACACGTGTCTATCTTTAACCCTTCCTTGACACCCTAATGCTTAAGCTTTACCTTTTAAAAGCAACCTTTGGCTCCTCTGTTTTCTCTAACATCCCAGGTGTAGCATGGAGAAAGCTAAAGTACCTCTAAAATTAAGTTCATGACTTGCTTTCTCTCTTCTGACAAATTTGCCTGAGGCAATATGCTGTACATCACGCATGAACACCACAAATGCAATTATGAAGACGGCTCTGGGTCTTTTATATGAATAAAGAGAAGGAATAATCCTTTGACAAGTGGGCTGCACATGCCTAACATATCTTGTGGAAGCACACAGACTATATGAAGCCCATTAATAATCATTATCCGCAGGTTACATCACTCAGCTTCTCAGGGCGCACCCACCACCTTAGCTGAGTCATTCACGGTGATATAGTGTGCCGCCAATTGTCTAGTTGAATTTTCAAGATGTCTGTCTTTTCACAACCTTTATACAAATGTGCATATTCTATTTCTATTAGGTACAAACTGTAACCCGATGCTGAATTAAGATAAAACAGAGGAGTGCATGACAGATGGCGGGCACAGTGCAAAGGTTTAAAAAGATTTTTTTTCAATTATAAGAAATGCTTCTATTGTATTTCCACTGTTGAGCAGTGATTTACGATGAAACAGTGTATGCTTCTATACACATGTGTCTGAATGCATGTATAATGCATGGGAAATCCCTCTCATTTAGTGGAAAAAAAATAGCATCTCCATGTTTTTCAGACAAGCAGAGAAGTCTGAATACTCTAAAGAACAGTCAGGTGGCACCCCAGGGCCTAGACTACACCCCCCCCCCCATCACACACATATCAAACACACATACATTTGCTCACACATTCAAACTCAGAGCCTCGCCCGACCCCAGTGATCCACACGACAGTCTTATGTCTCGGGCATCTGCTCACGTCTAGTCTGGAGGGTCTTTCCCACCCTGCCCCCCAGCCCAGGCCCACTGCGCCACCAGTTCCCACAATAGTGGGAAAGCAGGCTTTTCGAAGGGAAAGGGGGAGGTGGGGGGGGGTTGTTGGGCGGGCAGCTATTGAAGAGGGAGCGAGGGAGAGAGTACGTTGCTGAATGATAATGTGGAAATGCATGGTGCTGTTCATTAACACACAAGCAGTGCACCTGCACATGTTGGCCCCGGACACATGCTCACGTGTCTCACTTTTCTGCCTTGGGTTGCTGCCAGAGTCACCGGGGGGGTACAGCGCAGCTCTGTGCCACGATAAAGACAATTTCATGTGTGTGTGTGTACGGAAACATGCATATTGGTGGTAAAGATCTGAGGGGTTGATATTTGCCAGTATAATTTTGCTCCTGTCAGATTTAGGGAGAATGTGACATTTTTTTGACGTGTGACATTTTTATTCTGTTGAATTAAGTTCCTCATCATACAGGCAATGTTGTGGCATCAAAATTCCAATGCAGAGAGATGTACTTCATTTAGGATGAGACTAAATGTTAAAAAAATAAAAGAAACCCACTAGAAATTAGTCTATCATGTGTTTGGAGATAAATTGATTTTAACATCTTTAAATTCTCTTCTCCTTCACAAAACACACACAGATGTGTTTGCACATTCACAGCTACGTATTCCAATCAAATTGCAATGATGAAACACCAATACTACACACAAGGATCAACCTCGTGAACCTATTTTGTTTGCACAGCGAATGAAATCTAAGATTGCAAAAAGTTTAGTGTAAAAAAAAAAAAAAGATAATTCCAGTATCATTAAATGTTACAGTTTCATGGTGAGATTGTGTTTTGCAAGAGTTAGTCGCTGACGTTTTTCAGGTGGAAACAAGGCGAACGCCACTGCTTCATGTGCATCAGTGAGTAAAGAAGCACCACGGTAGGAGAGGATGGCAGGTTTCCTTCAGCCAGTGCCAGCTCATTAATTTTGTTTTCTACCCAGCCCCTCCATCACCACAAACTATCACCGCCCATCCTCACCCACCACCCCCCTTGCATCACCCCATAACTGCTAATTAGCAGGAGCAGAGCACAGAAGAAAAGAGAGATGCCATGTGTGACTAGGGAAGAAATAGGAAACTCTTCTTTCCTTTCCCCAGGACACCCCCCCCCCATCACACATTGTCACACGCTCCCTCACCTTCTGGCCACCACTATGACCACTGATACACCAGAAAAGCAGGATGCAGCTCACCTTGAGTGCCAGCCCAGCCATTTTAGGTGTCGCAGCAAAGATCTCCCAAGATGGCTCCTTTTAGTGCGCCCATACTCCAGGGATGTGGGGAGGGTCTTTGTCTGCCTCTTGGCACAGGAAGAACGTCTCCGCTGGCAGTGCAGATGGCATTATGGGCTCCTGGGTAAAACGGGTGATTGTGAGAGGAGGTGGGATATCCAGACCGACTGCTTTTCCACCATTTCTTCCTTTTTCTGTTTAATGGCAGCTCTGTTTAGGGATCCCAGATCTTTTGACGTTAATAAGAAGGCAGAAGCAGAAGAGGGAAAAAAAAAAAACAGGAATTAAAAAAAAAGTAAACACACACAGTAAACATAGACTTTGGGTGGGTTATTAATAAACTATATACTTTCTTCCTTAAAGCAAAGGCGAGATAGTTTCCAAAATATACTGAACTGTGGTTATAAATCCACCTGGTATCAAAGATTTTAAAGCTGACTGACCAGTTTATACAAGAGTGACTCCCTCTTACCATGTTAGTATCTTTCAGAGCACGACTGTGTATTTTTCTTCACTAAAAGAATCCCTTACAATATACCGGAACAAAGATTAAATTAAGGATCCCTTGGACCATCCTGTATGTTAACCCTCAACACTTTCTGTTCCCGTTCCCAACACCAGCTTCACACACTACCTTTAACAGGGGAAAGCTCTGGAGAAGACTTGGAAAACAGCCTTTTCACAGATCCAATATCTGACTGTGAAATGAAGCAATTAGCTTGTGTTGACAACGAGCTCTGCAGCATTACATGTTTAAGAGAATGAATAAAACTCATCTCACTTTGGTGCTCTTAGGCTTTAGTGGCTTTCTCTGGGGTGGGTGTATGCTTGTACAGCGCTGAAGTACCTAGATGAAAAGTTCAGCTCCTGTCTACGGGATAGCCCCTCATTGAGCGGAGAGACAATGTATACCAAAGGCCTCAAGATTTACTTCAGCTTTAAATAAAAACGCCAAGATTTTCTTTAACCTTGTGCTTCACCACTCAACTGCATTATTAGAGATTCTATAGGGCCAGAACAAAGCATCCGCTTCTACTCTCTTAAATCTAAACAGTGTTACAATTTAAAATGTTTTATTACTGCATGGTAGAAAACAGAAATGAAAAGTATCTAAGTTCTGACTGGGTTGTCAGGGTAACATGCCAGTGTGTCCCAAAGCAGGTGGCTGCAGTGGTCTTTGAGAGGGACACGGGAAGATCGCTTTACTCATATTTCACTTTCTCAATGTGACAAGCACCGATTAAATTAAACTAGCAACACTTTTTTAAAGACTTAAGTCTTCCTCGATGCTTCAGTTTCAGGCTCCTGATCATCTTCACGCAGACTTACTGTGAGTCGCTCAGCAGGCCACTCAAACAGAACATACCCATGTTCACCCATGCTCTCAAAATAGGTCAAAACACCAGAAATTCACTCTAGAAAAACAAAATGTTTCTCGTACGAAATCCTCACAACATGTGGTGTTTGGATTCAACTGAAAGCAAGAAAGTTTTGGAGGTTTTTTTTTTTTTTGAGTCTATACTGATTTTCTGGAGCCACTGAGAGACCTGTTTAATATTCAGCTGCATCCAGAGGACCTGAATGGATAAGTATCCTAAAAAGGGGAGGAATTTTAAACAGAAATTCATATGGATTAAGCGGTAAGAGGTGAAATGAGAGTACCGGAGCAAAATAGTTTACAGCATACAGGAGCCCATTTCCCTCTTCACATAACAAACATCAGGAATGTGCATGATCTGACACATTCTGCAAAGAAAAAGCTCTGCCACTCTTTGGGTTGATAAATCTCTGAAAAAAAAAATTAAGTACACACCACACGTGTTTTTGAAATCATTTCAATCAGCCTAAATGTTGTATTGACCTACATAGTTATTCATCTAATTATTCATCTCCAACAAACCTGAAAGCCAACTTTCTCTTACCTTTTTTCTTTTTTTTTTCTTTTTTTGCAGCTGAAATCCACCCGAGGAGCCATTTTTTTTCTCTCGGGAATGAAACACAGTCATGGAAGTCATTTCTACTTTCGGTTATCTAGCTTTATGACAGGTATTTAACACTCATACAGCTAGATAACCAAAGACAGAAACGGACCCCCTCTGTCACATACACACATGCTGCAGGCCGATGCTGATGCTGATGCTGATGCTGGCGGGATCTGTGAGGAGGTGAAGCAACATTAAGGCCTGTAACGTGTTTATTATTCTACAATACAAAGGCTTGAGGAAAAAAAGTGACGTGTTGGAAGATAGACGACTTAAGGCACCAAACACTAAAAAGAGGAGATTATGGATGGGACTTTTATATTATTTTGGTGGTTTGAGAAGCGAATTAAGTCCTTTGTAGCTTAATGCTTATTCGTAATAGGTTATAACGTGTCCGGTGAAGGCCTATGTTTTAAAATTACATGTACATTTCGAGTTGTTCGAATGATTACTGTTGCAAGATAGTGGGTAAAAAAAAAATCTATTAACAGAAAGAGAACTACTTAACCTACACGAAAGTGTCTTGAATCCAGTATCTTGTTGAAATTGAGAGAATTACAAATGTCCTTTTTTTAATTAGGCTATACAAATCTTGTGTAAACTGGCATTTCAAGTATCACTGCGCGCTGAGCCTAATTCAAAAATACCCACCTGGACTGATATAACGGTGAACTTCCGCTGAAATATGTAACACTTCCTTCTCTCTGTCTATTTCTCTAAATTTTTAATGATCGTTATTATTATTGTTGTTGTTGTTATTAATATATAGCGACATTAGAACAGATAGTTGTCCTTCATGGGATTTAATTCGAGTGCAGCTATGTGACATCCAAACACGTCTAACCAATGACTATTTTAAACTAACTTCACATTCTGCTCCAGCATAAAGTCCCTCCTTGAATTTACAAGCCTATATCCATAAAGCCAAAAACATGATAATAATAAAGAGTCAAGTTTCCGAATAAGTTATTACGTCTAAATAGTGACAGCCTGAAAGCGTGACCATGAACCTGACATCTCACTGAAACGACTCTAATGCAGCAGGATCAACAGCTGACTCTAAAAATCAAAATATATACATAAAACCAACCTTCAAATCGCAACTGGGTTAGGCTTTAAGATGCTTTAATTTTCTCTTCTTCCTTCAGTACTCCTGAGAGAAAAGAATCGCTACTTTTTAATGAGAGTTGTGACTGGCCTACTTTTTCTAAAACTGGACTATTTCACATCTCAAGGATTAATGCGCTCAAGCTATTTCAAAAACCAATCTGTTCTTCATTGTAATAGGAAATCGAAGATCGTGAAAGACTTTAACGCTAAAAATATTTCAACAAGGTTTTTTTTTTTTGTCAGTTTAAAAATCCCGTTTCTTTCGTTTATAGGATGATTCTCGTTTAATAGACGTGTCTACTCATGCAAGAACAAATAGATAAAGAGTCATCATCAGTTTTACTAACCGTTTTGCATTAAGTCAGATGGAAATGACTTTTACACAGATAAAGCCGGTAAACATGATGATGTACATATATGTATACATGTTGTCCATTTTCAGAGGTGTTTCTTACCTTTATTGGAAGCAGAGCATACTCTGGAGGCAAATACCCTCAACTTTCGCTCGTGCTCATCTTTCCAGGTGGATTTTTCTGTCTTTACATCGGGGCCTTGTAAAGAGACATCATCCGCGCTCTCACACGGTACCAGCTCCATCCTCAGTCCTTCAGCCTCTGTCTCCCCTCAGCCTGCGCGCTTTCTCTACTGACACGCGACCAGCTCCCGCACTGACGTCATGACAGGGCCTGCGCGGCGTGTTGGCCAATCACAGAGTCCGCTGGCTCCAAAAGAACTTGGAACATGACGTCTCACTCTTTGCCTTTTTATCAGAACCATTGCTACCAAAATGCAACATAATTCCTCCCAAAGCTTTAGTATCAGACATAAGGTAACTCTGGATGAGCACAGACAACCAAGGTGAACTTGTGGCTTATTATTATTATTATTATTATTATTATTATTATTATTATTATTATTATTATTATTATTATTATTACTTACATTGTAGTTGTCTCTCCTTTTGACCGTGTTCAGGATTACTAGTAGGCAACTGAACATTTTAACTTGGAGTTTAACACAGGTTTACAGCATGGGAGAAGATGTGAGCTTTCTTGCCAAATGGAGGATCTTTGAGGCTTTGTGGTTAAAGTAGCCAGGATTAAATAATTTTTTTAATGCCTTTAATGATGTAACTATACCTGGAACCAATGATAAGATATTTCATCCATGTCTTGTATGTGTAACAGACATTTGAAATAAATTCACTCCTCACTGATGTTATGTTCACATAATATCTCCATTTAATATGTACATGAAGCTTAGTATGTGCAACCCCAGTTCCAAAAAAGTTGGAATGCTGTGCAAAATGTAAATTTGAACAAATACATGTATAATTATTTATTTTCTTCGTGTTTTGCTTTGGAATAGAATGTGCAGTGTTCCCAATGTATTTGTGTATAAAGAAAACAAAGTTATTATAAGGATTTTGAGCTTTATTCACTTTTTAAACACACTAGTATTATTTTCAACACAACTGTATGTTTGAAATATCCAGAGGTCATCATAA
This sequence comes from Hirundichthys speculiger, assembly GCA_018398805.1. Taxonomy (NCBI): domain Eukaryota; kingdom Metazoa; phylum Chordata; class Actinopteri; order Beloniformes; family Exocoetidae; genus Hirundichthys; species Hirundichthys speculiger. The sequence goes on along the minus strand of JAGFBZ010000080.1, from coordinate 1,871,675 downwards.
TCATTGAGGTGAAATGAACCTCACAGCCCATAGTCCAATATCTGGGGTGTAGAGATGCTTCTTTGACTTAAGCAACATGTCCATTTGTTATTAACAATCACTGCAGTCCTCTCTCCTTTTAGTCTTGCCTGCTGTGTCAGTATGGCCTGAGTTGAATAGAGAGGTACTGGAGCCCAGAAATTGTTTCTGCGGCCATTTACTGATGAAAGACATAGTACTTAGTTTCCACCACCGTAGTTTGGTTCTTCATCAGCACTCCAGTCGCTTCCATTTTAAGTATTTTATGTTGAAAATCTTAAAACTGACAGAAATATATATTTTCTACTTATAATTTCAAAATAAATTGCAATACATGCAACACGTGCAGTAGACTGCCCATAGTATGAGACAAAAGTACCCACAAAACCTTTAAATTGTTTAAAAAAAAATTTTGGAATAGCTATGGAAGAGTGTATGACAAGAGTAAATAACATTTAGCACTGAATTAACAAAGACAACTATAGTATTCCATTACATTTACATGAAGGGATAGTTTCAGACAGTAAATCAACTCACCATGTTTTACTGCACGTCATGTGCTAATTTAGGGATAAACTTCACATTTAAGCACTTGCTTTCCACAGTGGTTCAAAAAGAATCGACCGCGGCAGGACTCGAACCTGCAATCTTCTGATCCGAAGTCAGACGCCTTATCCATTAGGCCACGCGGCCCACATGTACACAAATGAAATGCCTCCGATACATACATGATAGATCGTTCCCGTTTACATTTGTCAGGGTTTCATTTTGGTGAAATATGTATATAGGTTCTCCATCATTTAATACCCGCACCTTTGTACTCAGCGATATTTGAGGATTTGTTTCTAATACTCAAAAACCATACATTCCTCCAGACCGCATGAGGTCACTAAAGCTAAGTTATCGCGATACTTAGTTGCAGAATCCCCTGGTAATAAATGCTATAGCATCGCTGACTGTACTTATACGTATATTGTGCGTATACATTCAGTTATTGTATCCTAGCCCATAACATACATAAGGTGAGGTACTTTCTTTTTTACTTTTAACATCTATCCTACGTACTTAGAACGTGCTGGATTAACAGTCCGTTGTTGCTTGCGAGTTAGCACGTGTGTGCGAAGTGTTTGTAAACTTGCGGGGGTTTGGTGGTGTAACAGCTAGATGTGGTACAAATACAAGATACCCGTACTTCTGCCTGTGTAACTTACAGTTGGATTGAATGACCAACTTTTGCAGTAGTATTTAGCTTGAGATGATGAAGTTTGGTAAACCTTTTGAGAAACGTTATGACATATCAAGATGCTATAAACTTAGTATGGATAAGAGATGATGTTAGAAAGCACGAGGTGATGGAGCAATAAACAGGTGAAGACGTTAGAGTTGCATTTTTTAATAATATTGCAGCGGCATATTGACTCATCATAACATGAGTTTGGGGTCATTAATCTGATGTACAATCTAATATCAAAATGTTAATGTGCACCACCCCACTACATGTCATGAAAGCCACAGACTTAAAGAAGCTGTATCATTGTGTTCCAGCTTTGGGGAGAAATGCACCTGAGGTGATGCTGCATCTGTCACGCTGTCCCCTGCAGAGGACTCTATCCTCTCAACGATGGAGGTATACACGCTGCCTCTACTCAACCAAACCTCACTCATTCCAGGGCGAAGACTCCACAGAGACCCGCCTGAACCCCCTTAACATCCAGATGCTGTCAAGAAACCTCCATGAGCAGGTCTTTCGTGGGGTGGAGCCAGAATACAGTGAGGAAGCTGTTGAGCGCAGCATAAAGCACTTGAAGAAGCATGAACTGTGGGGGAAGGAAACTTCACTCTTGCCTGATGTTGAACTTAAACTTCCCCCAATGTATGGCAAAAACATTGATGAGCACTTTCGCATCCTGGCCAAGAAGCAGAGCCTTCCCTACCTTGAAGCTGCCATCAAGCTGCTGCAGGCCAAGCTACCATCCATGCCTCGGGAATGGAGCTGGGAAGCTGGCTGGACACGCTATGGGCCCGATGGAGAGAGTCAGAAAGTTGATTTCCCACACGAGTCTGCTCTAGTGTTTGATGTGGAGGTGTGCACAACGGAGGGACAGTGCCCTACACTGGCTGTTGCTCTGTCCCCTACCAACTGGTGAGAAACGGAAACAGAATTGTAACTATCAAACATGAAAAGTGAAGAAAACATTCTGGTTGTATGTTGAGCAACAGTGCCAACTAATGCTAACAAATGTGTAAAACATATCACATGGGATGTGGACGCACAAGTTCGGCACTATTCTTTAAAATGCCCTCGCTTCATAGGTACTCCTGGTGCAGCAAACGTTTAATTGAGGAGCGCTATTCCTGGTCCAGCCAGTTAACCCTTGCCGACCTCATTCCACTAGAAACTCCTTTCAACTCTGCCCGCCCACCAGGTGGTGAGTGGAAGGAAAAGCTTGTAGTGGGCCACAATGTCAGTTTCGACAGAGGTTACATTAAGGAGCAGTATCTTCTAAAGGTTAGTATTTTGAAGGCTCTGATGCATTTCAGTCTTCTTTCTCATGTAGCGATTTACCTTCTTGCTTTATAGAACCTCTTGTTTACTAAATATATTTTCCTGGAAGGGTTCAAAGGCACGCTTCATGGACACCATGAGCCTTCACATGGCCATCTCAGGGCTGACAGGGTTCCAGCGCACACTGTGGATGGCTAATAAACTGGGGAAAAAGAGGGGACTTCAAGAAGTTAAGGAGCACATTAAGAAAACTAGACAAAAAAAAGACGGACCAATGGTTTGTGTTTATGTTTAGTGATTATTTAACTTGTAGTCTTGGTTCCCCTTTTCTGTTATTTAAATCCGCAGAATTTGTTGTGACATATTTTTTGTGCTTAGATTGGCTCCTGGGACTGGGTGAATATTAGCAGTATTAACAATCTGGCTGATGTCCATGCTCTGTATGTTGGAGGGCCGCCCCTGGAGAAAGAGGCCAGAGAGATCTTTGTGAAAGGAAGCATGGTGGATGTCAGGAACAACTTCCAGGTCAGAGGGTTTTTGCAAAATGTGTAAAGACTATAAATGTACAAAAATGTTCTTGCGTCATCACATCTTGTGGGTGACTTGCTGACATGGAAGGTACGTTTGTTTTTGCTTCCACCTACAGGAACTAATGCAGTATTGCGCTCTGGATGTTTATGCCACACATCAGGTCTTCACAGAACAGCTGCCCCTCTTCATGGAAAGGTTGGTAAATCCCAAAACACACACATTTTTGATATTTCTCACTACATTCACTACAAGGTCTTTCTTTGTTCTCATTTTCACAAAGTTATTTTAATCCTCTCCATTTCATAAGGTGCCCTCATCCAGTGACATTTGCAGGAATGCTGGAGATGGGTGTGAGCTACCTTCCTGTCAATCAAACTGGGATCGATACCTGGAAGATTCACAGGATGTTTATGATGAGCTTCAAAGGGAGATGAAGAAGTCTCTGATGACTCTGGCAGATGATGCTTGCCAGCTCCTGCAGGATGCCAGGTGTGATGAACACTAATTTAAAAACAAACTAACAAAAACATGTTGTTGAAGGAGTTATTTAATTTAATTTGATCCCATAGTTATTAGTATGTGACAACATTTTTAGTAAATGTATGCAGGATATTTTTGCTCTGTTGGACCTTTGTATGAAAACATTCACAATGCATTTGGTTTACGTTTTTAAGATACAAAGAAGACCCCTGGCTCTGGGATCTTGAGTGGGACGTGCAAGAGTTCAAGCAGAAGAAAGTGCCAGCCAGCAAAAAGAAATCCTCTAAAAAAGCAGCTGAAAAGCAAATTGCCACTCCTCTTCCAGACTGGGAAGATGGTATAAGCATTAATCTTTTTCTTTGCCTCCCTTTGCCTGATTTTTTTAAACTGACACAATTACAACATCATTGCAACATTGTAGAAAGACTGTTGATAAAGATGAGGTCAATCATTTGAGATGTTGTGATGTTAGACCCAGGGCCCACCATCTGAGGAGGAGATTGGAGCCCCTTGCCCCAGCAGGTTGACTGTTGAGAAATTGAAAGAAACCGTGAATCGACTTCCTAAGAGAAGGCAACATCTGCCAGGACATCCAGGGTAAGATCAATCTAGAGCACCAACGATCCATCTGATATTTATCTGCTGATCTCTTCTACTCATGTGCACGTTAGTCCTTCTCAGTCCTTTTGTTGTGCTTCAGGTGGTATCGTAAGCTGTGTGAGAAAATGTCTGAAGAGGACAGCTGGTCTCCCGGAGCCAACCTCATCAGTCTTCAGATGAGACTGACGCCGAAGCTGATGGGTCTGACGTGGGATGGTTTCCCCTTGCATTACACAGAGAAACATGGGTGGGGCTATCTGGTACCTGGATGCAGAGATAACTTAGACTCTCAGGATGGAAACGTGGAACCTGTGTGCCCATATAGGTACTTGGCTAGCTGCTCTTCTAGTGAAAATATGCTCTTATTTGATAACTGAGCATAGGAGGATAAATCAATTTCAAACATGCCGTCCAGCCCTGGCTTTTCTTTTTCTTTTTTTAATTCCAGTGAGTGCCTGTGTAAGTAAAATACAAAATCTGCATCAGATGTGCCACGTGTTTTTCAGAGTTGAAACATCATAAATTTTGTTCATTATTTAACCTCAGGGTTCAGTGTAGTTGTGTATTAAAGCTTTGTTGTGTTCCACAGAGCTATTGAGTCTGTTTACAAAGAGTATTGTGAGCAGAACAGCAAGGAGCAGCTTGAGTCTCTGAACTCCAGCCCTTCAGATGACCTGATGCTGACTGACACTGCAGTGTGGGCCAAGGTGCAGTACTCATAGCATAGTTGAAGCATTGTTGTCTTTGAAGCATTTTTTTCAGAGTAATATCTCAGTAAAACCCAAGAAAAGCAGATATCAAATACATACTGACTTTGAATCTTCCCTACAAGAGATAAACATCCATAAATATGATACATTGAAGCTGTATTAGCTTTCTTAAAGCTAATAATAATGAAACATTGAAATTTTCAAGACAAAAAGTAATCAGAGTGACTGTATAAATATTTCAAACAGAATGGGTTTGTAATTCGAGTAACTGTTTCACCTTTCTGACTTCAGGTGTTTTACACAATTTGCTGATGTTTTTCTTTCTTTTTTTTAAAGTCATTTTGAGTTATTGAGCGCACACAGGTTCTGAAATGTGTTATAACAGCATTGCTTTTTGTCAATTAAGGTAGAAGAGTTAAGTTCCTTGGAAAGTCTGACAGAGGAAAATGGCACAAGAATAATAAACAATGGGACAAAGAAAAATAAGGTGAATATCACTAAATACTCTCTACTGATTTAATATATCCCCTCTTTTTGCAGTTTAAATAATGGAATTTTCCCCATATGCTCTATAATACTTTTTAAAAATGTCCTTCACTGTATGACAGATGCTTTCTTTATTAACAGTCCCAAGATCCACATTATGTTGGAGAGGAGAGTCACTGTCATTATCACCATGGAAATGGGCCCTACAATGATGTAGATATTCCAGGTTGTTGGTTTTTCAAATTGCCCCATAAGGTGAAGAGAATTTTTCTTTGCTTACCTTGGGCACCCTGAATAATTAACACTCATGTCAGTGTTGCCCCACACAGGTCTTTTGCCCATCTGATGCATTATTTCCATTCGCAGGATGGTAATCACAACAATGTGGGTAGTCCTTTTTCAAAGGACTTCTTGGTTAAGATGGAGGACGGTACTCTTAGAGCAGGAAGAGGTGGAACCAATGCAACACGAGCATTGGAGATCAACAAAATGATGTCCTTTTGGAGGAATGCCCACAAACGTATAAGGTACTATGCTACTCTGATCACAGTCGGCTTTGTTGGTGCTAAAAGTGGTAAATTGCCATTTCTCTGTTCATTCACAGCTCTCAGATGGTGCTGTGGCTGAGAAAGGGAGAGCTTCCTCGAAATGTCAGCAGGTTAGTGTTGAGTTTCGACAGCAGTCCTGTAACTAGTCATCTCTCATGGAGTGGGGAAAAGTCGCTGCTGCATGTAACAAACTCTCTGCTTTCCAAAGACACACAGACTTTGATGAAGATGGCAAGTATGGTGCGATATTACCTCAGGTCATCACTGCTGGGACAGTAACTCGGAGGGCTGTAGAGCCAACATGGCTGACTGCAAGTAATGCTCGGGTAAGAGGTAGAGCTGATATCACGGATATGAAATTGCTGATGTTACTACCATTTTGGTAGTAACCCCACCCCCCTACCCCCCACAGAGAGATCGGGTAGGCAGTGAGCTAAAGGCCATGGTCCAGGTGCCACCTGGATATCACCTGGTAGGAGCAGATGTAGACTCTCAGGAGTTATGGATAGCTGCAGTCCTCGGGGAGGCTCACTTCGCTAGAATGCATGGTGAAATTTGTCTTTTGTTGCATATCAGAAATTTAAAACGCCATTATTTGCGAGTAGTCTTGCTTAAAAGAAACTCATGTTAAATGTCTGATTCAGGTTGTACAGCGTTTGGCTGGATGACCCTTCAGGGAAAGAAGAGTCAGGGCACTGATCTTCACAGCCGTACTGCTGATGCTGTGGGCATCAGCCGAGAGCACGCAAAGGTGTTCAACTACGGACGTATTTATGGTGCGGGACAGCCTTTTGCTGAGAGGCTGCTGATGCAGTTCAACCACCGCCTCAATCAACAGAAGCTGCCAGTAAGGCCAGGCAGATGTATGCATTAACAAAGGGGATACGCAGGTAAGCACAACAAGTTTAATAATCTTTAATAGTTTAAAGTCAAGATTTTATTTTTTAGCCAGCGCTGTTGTGCTCTAGACCTGCCTTTTTGTGCTTTTATCTTTTGTTAGATACCATCTGTCAGAGGAGGGTGAATGGCTGGTCAATGAACTGGGCATAGATGGACAGAGGGAGGAGGATGGAAGTGTCTCACTGCAAGAACTGCGGAGGATCACTAGATTGGCTTCACAATCGTAAGAGAACATGTTTTTTTTTTTTAAAAAAAAAAACGCATCCATCGGAGACTCCTCTGTATCTTCCTTTTTTTCCCCAGTAATTTCCCTTTTTTAAAAAAAAAAATCCTTTCAGCTCTCGGCGAAAGAAGTGGGATATTGTTGGTAAACGTGTCTGGGCTGGAGGTACAGAGTCAGACATGTTCAACAAGCTGGAGAATATAGCTCATTCAGCCCAACCAGCGACTCCTGTTCTAGGCTGCAGGATTAGCAGAGCTCTGGAGCCCAAGGCAGTAAAGGATGAGGTGAGAAAGTTGGTGATTAAAGGGACAGATTAACTGCCAGAGTTGTAGTACTTGAATCCATGATTTTGGCTGGAGTCCTAATTTAAAGGATTTGTGGATTAACTGCATTTGAACTCATAAATGAGAGACAGGGTTAGGGTTACTAGAGACAGTTTGTCAGTAGGCACTAGTCACCATGGAGTGGTGCAGTTGGCATTTAAGTTAAACTGTTCATTTGTAAGTTATTGTAAATTTCAATGATTTCACTGCAAGTAACTTTGGACAAAAAATGAAAAACAAAAACAAACTAGGCTATAAACATGTAAAACAAGTGATGCAAGGTTTAGTAAACATTTCCATAAGTGTTGTTTTTGAAGCGTAATAAGAACACGTATGCTTAGAGATGCTAAAATGGGTTTTAAATACTGTGCACGTGTTTCAAAAGTTGATAGTTGTGCCATTTGGATTCGGACATGAATCTGATTTTTCTTTAATTACTTGATGATGGAATAGATATTCTCAATCTATTCTCAATCCCTAATCCTAACCCTAACAGGGTTGTAGTCGAGTCAGAAAACTTCGATTCTGCTTCAAGTTCAACATCATGCATAAAACTAACATGAGCACTGCATATCAGTTGTATAAATTTGGTGATTCATAATCAGATGTTGATTACATTTTATTCTACTGACCAGGGTCGATTGCAAAGTTTGCAAAAAAAAGTCCAGGTTCTTATCTGTTATTAACTTTTAAACCTGAATAATGAAGGCCATCTATTTACCAGCTACCAGCTGGAGTACACAATAACTACTTTACCTTCATGTTTGAATGTTACAAGATTTCTTTTTTCAGTTTATCACCAGTAGAGTGAACTGGGTGGTCCAGAGCTCTGCAGTAGACTACCTGCATCTGATGTTGGTGGCTATGAAGTGGCTCTTTGAGGAGTACAACATTGATGGGCGTTTCTGCATCAGCATCCATGATGAGGTGCGGTATCTTGTCCGCAGTGAAGACCGTTACAGAGCAGCACTGGCACTTCAGATCACCAACCTGCTAACAAGGTCTGTTTTCAGCTGTTCATGTTCTGACAAATTTACCACTGCAAGATGGTCAGTAAAACCAGCTCTGTTGCTGATGTTTGTGTTTTTTTTATCTCTCTTCTTCTGCAGGAGTGTGTTTGCTCATGCATTAGGCCTGCAGGACCTGCCTCAGTCAGTAGCATTTTTCAGTGCAGTTGACATCGACCAGTGTCTAAGGAAGGAAGTCACCATGGACTGTGCGACTCCCTCCAACCCCACCGGCCTGGAACGAAGATATGGCTTTCCACCTGGTGAGTTCTTAACATGGTCATTAGTCCGCTGTCATAAAATATTAAGATTTCTTTCAGGATCACGCATTGAAAAATATATAATTAAAAAGAGTTTAATCGTCAAAAGACCACATGAAATATAGGAGGATAAATAACTGTCAAAGTCCTGCAGGTATAAGGTGTATAAAGAAATCATTATGTAGCTATTTCTATCTTAAATAAAACTGTCAGGAAGAATTTAAAATTGTCATCCTGTTCACTTTTATTGACCTGTAAGAGTTCTGAAATTGCCTACAATCTAGTTGTTAATGTTAATTTGTAGATACAATGTTGCAAATAATAATTTTCCACCTTATATCTGCCAGGCTTAGAAATGTTCAATGTATGTACAGAAAAACGTTAGAACAAAACAACACCTTACAAAGCTTGGGTCTAAATCAATAGGATGCAGTGAAACTTTAAACAGAGCAGCTGGACCATCATGGCATCCTGATGAAATTTGGGAAGAACTGAAATTATTTCTTCACAAATCTTAAAAAAAAAAAAAAAAAGTTAAATAGTAATAACAGCTTTATTCTAGATTCTACATTGAACTGTATGTGCCACGTTGTGTTTTGCACATGAAATAAAGAAATGCAAACCTGTCTTGAACAGAAATGTGTGTCAACTTTCCACAGGTGAGGCCTTGGACATCTACGAGATTATCAATATCACCAAAGGCTCTCTGAATAAAGCAAGATAGCGGTTTAGAGGCCACACCGCTGCTCCAATCAGCAGTTCAAACACAACTGCAAGGATGCTGTTTACATCAGGTTTAAGATGTAAGGAAATCGGAGAGAAGTCCAGTAGCAGCTCACTGTTTTCTCTTCTTCTGTTTTGGTTCCTGTGTCTCCTCTGTGTCCTGTGAGCCCTGGGTCTGAGAGATACAGAAAAACAGGTACTAAAAACTGACCCACCAAAAACACGAAGCTCAAAATGCACTCAAGGCATCAAATGTGCTTGATTAATGTTTCTAAAACTAAAACATTATACACATATTATGTGTATAATGCTGTTGCTTTGGGCATCACTGGGTGGAAACGATGAGCTCAATCTGGAATTTTGTTTCAGCTTTATCAATTAATAAAGCAAAAAGCAGAGATGCAGTGAAAATGAACAAAAAAAACAAAGGCAAATCTGTCAAACTTGTACTGACCTCCTGACTCTCGTCCTGCTCCTGCAGGGCTGCATCCAGAGTAGCAGCATTGATGCGAAAGTCTCTTGAGGTGCTCAGCTTCATGTACTGCATTAGATTTACCTGCACAAATGTCAAACACCGAGTAGATAGTTTGAAACACACCGCTGTAAAGACTGTGTGCCAGATGCTTGTGTGTTTTGTCAAGCATCACGTGTAATCCATGTATACCTTTGACTTCTTTGAGAGTGTGATGAGGTACTTCTCATACTGTTCGATGCTGAAGATTAAGTTAGGGACGGCCTTCGTCTCACGCAGAAGCTTTGCCTATCAAGAGGGAACAAAAAGAACATTTTGATGGTCAAAAACAGTTACAAGATTGTGAATGTGTTGCTTTAATAATTAGTCACCTTAACTGCATTTTTAAGAGATTAAAGTCCTTACTGAGGCAGCTGTATTTGTGTCATTCCTTTTCTTTTTTTTCTTCTCATTTGCTCCTGCATCAGTGTATTCTCCACTCTAGCCAAGAAAAAAAAAGTGTCTTCTAACAGCAACAGTTCCTCTTGAGAATGAAGTTGCATTTTATTGGTAAAAAACAAAACCTGAAACAAGAAATGGTGGCTGTACCTGTGCATATGTGATAAAGGAGTAGCACTGGGGTGTTAGGTGGGAGCCAGATAGTTTCACCTGTACAGAAAACAGAGGAAACATTAAATAGACATGATATTGGACATTCCTTGTAGATTAAATTTCTGGGACTCACCAGCTTCTCAAAGCGAGTTGGCAACACACTGTGCGGACTGGCACACACCTGGATGTACTAATGTAAGATGGAGAGAAGAAAAAATATCACACAGAGAAAATGACACCGACATTCTCACCAGGATTCTAGACAAGACGGATGCACACATATTTGACCACGGTGGTGAGGATGGTGTAAGTACGACTCAGTTCTCTCAGCAGTGTAATGGTGCAAGTTCCTGGCAGAAGGGCCGTCTGGACCAGCTCATTTAATGCGGTCAAGAGGGTTCCAAGCTGCAGTGTTACCGCTTTCTCAACTGGATCTTGCTGGCCTGCGGCCTGGGTGGCTTCACCTACACATTAAAAAATATGACATCAGAGGTTTTAGTGTCTTTCACTGACTAACGCATATTTCCTACTCCATCGCCTTCCGCTTGAATAATTAACCCCAGCCGAGCATCCACAAGAAATGTTTCTTACCAGAACCAGATTTATCAGACGCTGTCTGACTTTTCTTCCTGGCAATGAGCCAGTCTACCTCATCAAGCACTCCATCAACATGAGACAGGACCAGTAACTGGGAGAAGATATTAAAGTGAAAAAGAGGGTAAAGAAGCTATGCAAGCACTGTGGGATAAAATGTGGGTAAATCAAAAGCTTAAAGTTAGGAAACAACAAACTTACTGCTGTTGTTGTAGCAGTTTTCATGTTGACAATTGCAAAATGAGACTGTTTTTCCACCTCCACGTCCTGATTTAGAGCAAAAAAGGGCAGTATGAAAGAAATTACTCCGAATATAGGCAGTACAGTAGTAAAGTATGTTGACCGCACTGGTACTGAGAACTAATGTCAGTGCATTAGGATTATAAATGTGATGTTTGAACAGCAAAATTAAGTCCAGATGATTAATGGTGGGTGCTGGTGAAAATGTGTTTTTAAGTGTTTGAGCAAAGATGGAAAAAAGTATCAGGAAATAAACAAGGAGTGGAATAAATCAGTTTTCAACCACAGCCAAACTCTACAGAATTTGGATCGTCAAGGTTCAAATGCATGCGGTTTATTTTTCCGATTAGTACTGTAATATGGTATCATGCACTTGAAATTACTTCTTCTGATCAGTGTGCTTGTGATCATTTTAAAATGATTCAATTAATTTAGTATTTTGTGTCCTCAAAGAGAGGTATCTTTAATATATAACTCCATCTTGTTCAAGATGGAGGTGGAGAGTGTCCAAATATGATCATCAGCTCCAACAGGCCAAGCCATTTATCAATAAATATGATGATACAAAAAGATAATACTAAGCAGTATATCTCAACTTTGCACAAGTATTCACTTTAAAGTCCTCCTACTAACCTTCCCTCTTGCAACTGTTTAAAAACAGTTGCAAGAAGAAACCAATCTGATTGTGGTCTGAAGCTGTAAAATGCAACTCTATTTACCTGGTCAATATCTCCCAGCTGGCTATGAATATCTTGGCAGAGCTCCAGCAGAAGGCTTACAGGACTCTTGTAAAGAACGTGCAGACTGAAGAGAAGCGAGAGCAGTCCCTTGGAGAATGCAGAATCCTCTAAAAACAGATTAAAGTACACTTCAGGACACAACATATGGCATCTAACAAGAGAACAAAGAAAGTATAACTCACCAAAACTCGTTTCCTTGCAAACTTTCACAGTCCACGTAATCATCTGTGTGAACTGTGTGAATATAAATGAGTTAAAAGTAATACCTTTCATGTTGCCTGATAAAGTACACGACTAATTGTGAACGTCACCTGTTTGGAAGATGGATTCAGCTGACGTGAGAGCACACCCAAAATACTGACCAGCAGCTGAGCCTCTTTGCTGTTAAAATCCTCCTCACCTCCACTTAACTGCGTGAACAGCGCCCTCTTTTGTCAAAAAAAGAACATTGGATTTTATGTGCATGTTCTGTGATAACATTTTTTAAATTCTGCTGCACAGAAAATAAAGCATCTTCCATTTTAAGTGGTTCCTAGTAAATATGTTATGAAAATAACATTTTTGTTTTAAATCATTCTGTAGTTTAGACAGAAGGGAAGTATTTGAGTCTGTACCTGAAACTGTCGGATATAAAAGTAGTTCATCTCCATTGCGTCATCTTGTTCTTCATCATTTTCTGCAATGTCTGTGAAAACAACAAAATATATATAATGAATTTCCACATATTTTCAGGTTAAATATTAAAAAATATGCAACTTTTACAGTGTATGCCCAACCCATGGTAGAGAGGAGCTGGGCCATCTTTTCTGGGTAGCGCTGCTGGCAGGTTGTGAAGATCCTCAGCAGACCCTCCAAACAAAGCTGGGACAGGCTGGAGCGCTTGTCTTTCTTCCCTGTCTCCTCCACCACACTGGGGATGTTTGTGTAACGCCACATCAGCACACTGTGAAGACATTTAGACATTTGCTGTTGTTTTCTGTCTCAACCCATTGACCACCAACACTAAGCCATTGCCCTACACTAGAGGTGTCAGGGCCACTGTCCTGCATATAATGGCCACAAGCAGTCAAATAAAGGGAGGTTTACAAGAATCAAGGATTTCAACCTTGTCATGTCACAGAGGAAGCGGAAAGTCTTGTCCGAACTCTGTCCATCTGGACCATCTGTGTGTCCGGTTTCCTCCAGTTGCTGGATCTTCTGTACAACTACACTAAGCGCATAACGGACAAATCCTCCACTGCAGCGGAGCACTGAGAGGGCCTCCTCTCTGCTTTGAGTGTTATCTCTAGAAAATGAAAAAATATATACATGTTTATATATTTATTTTTTACCTAGTAAAAAGTTGACATGTTTCGCACAGTAATGGTGATTCTCATTTGAATGAATTATATGTAGTTCTCAAAAATGACAGCAGCTATTCTCTTGTGTAGCTATAATGATTTCATGAAACATAATCCAATAAAATCCAGCTGTAGCTGAATTTACAAAGACGTTTTACCTGAAGAGCACAGTAATGAGCGTGGATACAAAGCCCATAGAGAGTAAACTGCGGGGGGTCTTGTGTGAGGGAGCTCGACCCTTTCCAGATTTCTCCTTCAAGATCTCAGCCAGTTTGTGGTATCGAGTGAACAGCTCAATAACCTCTTCAAAGTGACTTTTACTGCAAGAAAGAGGCAAGATGAAAGTTATAGAAAAAAAAAAATCCATCACAACTATAATCCCAATGCTGTAAACAGCCCAATACAAAGAAGTTGGTTACTTGTAGTTCGCTCTGATGAAGTTGTACTCCATTAGGATCTCATACAGGCCCATCACAAGCACAGCATAGATGTTATTCTTCACTCCAACACTCGATCCCATTGAAAACTCTGCTGACTTGTCCTGATAAGTATAAAAAATATTGATTTAAGATGATGTCTCCAATCCAAAACTAGTAGACTGAAGACGACAAAGTGGTGGGACAAGTATAAAGCTAAACACAGGATCTGTGATTCTCAAAGTAAATATTTGTTGTTCTTGGAATGGATGGATGAATTTTTACACTTGTCCAACTATGATAAATCTTAGAATTTCCTTCCCCAGACTATTTATTTCAATAAAATAATTATCAGACTGTCTTGTTTTAAAGACTTAAGATATGCAACTGTCACAGATAAGAGAACTGATGAAATGTAACTGATGCTGTTCAGAGAAAAAGGCAGCTTTTGCTCTTGCAGGAGATGAAGACTGTCGTTCTCCGTACCAGTTCAAAGTCCTCTAGTTCACACTTGATCATGCGTCGTGTCATACTATCAAGGATTTTCTGTAGGTCAGACTGATATCCCTCCTCTTCTTCCTCTTCATCATCATCGCTGCTATCTGTATTGCGGTTGGCTGACTGGCGCATCTTCTGGAGCCACAACAGGCAGTGCACAGAGCAGCTTACAAGATGGGCCTGAAAAAGAAAACAACACAGCACTTACAGCACACATCAACACAGACTGCAATTAAGAATATAACATCCTGCAAATAGAGTACCAGTGGCTCTTGAAGATAGACTTGATCTCCGTGAGCAGTGATGCATGGCTCCAGTTTCACCGGGGGCAGCAGGTCCTGTTCAGGCTCATAATATCGCCTCAGCTACAGATGCAAAGATTTGACATATTCTTAATGCAAACCATAAATGGATGCCAAAAGAGTAAGTATTTCTTTTTTTTTTAATGTACACACATATACCTGTGACAGAAGAGTCTGCATAATGGAGCTTGCAAGTTGAGAGTTGCGATGTAGAACATCACTGAAACCCTGAAAAGGGACAACAACTTGCTTCCTCAGTATTACACATACATGTCTTTCAATAATAAAGTTTTCTATAAATTATATAACGGTGGTCCCAAACCCCTGGTCCCCAGCCTGGTACCGGTCCTTTGGTACCGGGCAGCAGAGAAAAAAAAAAATTCAATTATTACCATTTGATTCATTATCCGAGTCTAAATGATGTTTTATCTTAAAAAGGGACCAGATTCTCTCCACTACACCCATCCCGTCTATGACTTACTCCTGACACATGACAAGACTTCAAGACCTGTGCCTTGGTCACGAGATACGTTTAAACACCCATGCTGGTAAAATGAGTAAAAAACAAACGTCTTCAGAAAGTGTCATTGCGCGGAGAGGATGTTACCGATGTTCTGTTGTTGGTGCGATGTTACAAGGCTGCTTCTAATAAAGTTGCACGTGAATATACAGCGGATTTACGTTTATTATAACATATAGCAAATACCACAGTTTTTATGCTGGTCGTATCATTTTATTTTGTTGTATTTATCCGCGACACATTTTACAGATGGTCCTCAGCCGGAAAAGGGTGGAGTGCCCTCTCCGGGTTGGGGATGAGGTCCTTCCCCAAGTGGAGGAGTTTAAGTATCTTGGGATCTTGTTCACGAGTGAGGGAAGGATGGAGCGGGAGATCGACAGACGGATCGGTGCGGCATCTGCAGTGATGCAGGTGCTGCGCCGTTCTGTTGTGGTAAAGAAGGAGCTGAGTCGGAAGGCGAAGCTCTCTATTTACTGGTCGATCTACGTTCCCACCCTCACCTATGGTCATGAGCTTTGGGTAGTGACCGAAAGAACAAGATCGCGGATACAAGCGGCTGAAATGAGCTTCCTTCGCAGGGTGGCCGGGCTCTCCTTTAGAGATAGGGTGAGAAGCTCAGTCATCCGGGAGGGGCTCAGAGTAGAACCGCTGCTCCTCCGCATCGAGAGGAGCCAGATGAGGTGGCTCGGGCATTTGGTTAGGATGCCTCCTGGACGCCTCCCTGGTGAGGTGGTTCTGGGCACGTCCCACTGGGAGGAGGCCCCGGGGAAGACCCAGGACACGCTGGAGGGACTATGTCTCTCGGCTGGCCTGGGAACGCCTTGGGATCCCCCCAGAGGAGCTGGAAGAAGTGGCCGGGGAGAGGGGGGTCTGGGCCTCCCTACTCCGGCTGATGCCCCCGCGACCCGACCTCGGATAAGCGGAAGAAGACGGTACGGTACGGTACATTTTACAGAGCGGTCCGTGAAAATATTGCCTGATATTAACCCGGTCTGTGGTGCAAAAAAGGTTGGGGACCACTGTTATATAAGGTTACCTGAGGTACCTAAGCATGGGCATCTTTTGATGCTTGGAAACAATAAGTTGTTCCTATGTTTATGAAGACTGTCATTATATCAGCAGTGTTTCTAGCAGACTTAAAACCATCTAATGAACATGGCGTTGAAAAGAGACCTCTGACCTCATAGAGCATGAGGCGCACATCGGCCTGCTGGCCAAGGCAACGACGCAGGCTGCTGAGGATCTCCAGGCAGAAGGCTTCATTGGCAGCAGAGTTATAACGACAGTGAACATCCACTTGGATCTAAGCAAGGGTATAGAGTACGAAAGATAGTTATTGTTGGACACAATGTTTAATAAGGAGTTTCTTAACTGTCAGTGTTTTCCAGTACTGTTGCTGCATGTGCAAGTCTAAAAATGGGTAGAGTGGAACGAACAGAAAAGTACCTGACTGGAGGAGATTGCCTGACTACACTGACTTGAGGCCAAGCTGCCCAACACTTTGAAGTTTCTTCAGCAACAACAAGAAGCCGGTCACTGCAGACTTCCTGCCATCCAGCTGACTGGTAGAGGCATAGAAGGTGACAATCATGTCAGAAATTGTTTTTATTAAAAGTGTAAAAATGCTTTCTTTTTTAATCAATTAAATTTTCAAATGTTTGACTAAAACGTTATTCATTCACTGCACTCATAAAATTAATTTGAGAACCACATAATACATACCTGGAAAACATGGCCTTGCGAAGAACTAGAATTAAAGCATCTTTCAAAGACATACTGACTTTGAGCAGGGGCTGGAAAATAAACATTAGAAAAAATCATTTAGATAACATGAAATTCTACACAGAACATCTTTATATGTCTGTTTATATACCTGTAAAGCTTTTAGGAGACCCTGAACAGTGGCCAAAGGCAGGTATGACAAGTGGTCAAATGTCTCTATGATCTTGGAGGATGACTCCAGTAGGATCATTGGAGCAGAGGCCACAATGTCAGAGAAAAGGTCTGATAATACAGAAACATAAAGGCACTGTAAGTACTGTCATATCATGAACTGGGCACTACTGTATACCTAAAAGATAACACACCACTACATCACACATGCATACCTAAGTAATGACTGACAGGTGATGCCGTCTTTGTGACTAGACGGTTCAAGACCTGCTCCAGTATCTCGCCTCTCACTGGCTCGTGCATCTGTTGTGGACAGACATATGCTCCAGTGTGAAAGAACAACATGAACATGTGTTCGGTATGAGGCACTTACAAAGTGAAAACTAGACGTTACCTTAAAGCCTTGTAGGAGCACCTGTCCTCCCAGCTTACACCCCTGCTGAGCTGGGGTTCGGGCTACACTGACAGATCCCTCTGTGGATTTGCCGAACGGCCCCGGTTTGGGTCCAAATGTGTCCATAAGGAAGAAGCCCAGCTGCACCAATCCCTGAGTGACGTGATCCCATCCAAACACACTGGAAGAATACAATCCATATAAAATATTTTGTTTGTGTTCAAAGTAATGTATTGCATAACACCATTTTGTTTATTTCAGTTAGTTACCTTTGCAGTTTGATTATTCAGAAAAACTGTTTTATTATCATGGTCCCCATTTCGGGTTACTGTCATGATGAAGGCAGCTCAGTAGATATTTTATAAGGCTAACCTGTTCTTGACTGTGTCCAGTATCATCTGAGACACACCACAGTGCCCTGGCAAGAGGTCTTGTAGGAACTTAGACCCTTGCTGCAGTTGCTCATCCTTGAAGCTCTTGATGACTGCTCCTTTCAAGAGGTCAAACACCTACCCAAAACAGGAAAACGATTAGTTAAAAAAAAAAAAAAACAGCAAACAGGAAAAATAATATAAAGAGTAGTATAGCTTTCTCACCTGCTCTTCATAACGCTGGATCCGTGCTACTGAGAGCAACACGGCAACACTGAAAGGACACAAGTCACCATACGATGTCTGCAAAAATACAATATAAGATTTAGGACACAGGCTTTTACTGAAATCTAAAATTAATGAATAATAAAATACAATAAAATAAAATAGCAAACACATGAACTGAATTACAAACAACCTTAAAACTTTTTAAGAATTCTCTTCCTAGCTCATGATCCAGTCGTATTGCAAAGACTATATGGAGGATAATGGTCCCCTCCACGTGCCTTAACTGGTCCTGTGGAATAGACTGAACCTCTAGATCCAAGCTCCTGAGGTAAAGGAAATACAAGGCAAACAATTAGGAAATGAAAAGTATGCACCAAGGTTCACAGTGAGTACACTATAGACTGCTTGAAGAATAAAAATCACTTACTCTTCATGTTTCTGCTCTTCCTTTAGGCAAATGTCTTGCTCCTTACAGTAATTGATGATTCCATCCAGGATCTGTTTCTTACAACCCTGACACCCCCCCCAAAAAAAAAACAAACAAACAAACAAACAAAAAACAAACACCAAAAAGCATTTAGATAATTATGAGAAAAAAAGAAACATCTGATTACCTTCAACTAAAAATCACCATGTCGTTCATGCAGAATATACCTTAGCAGATAAAAGCAGCAGCTGGTAAACCAATGGGGGGATCTCCTGGAGATCCAGTTTGGTAAACATCCTCACTACTTTCTCCACCAGAAACTGCAGCTCCTCTGACGACAAAGGCACATCCCTAAAATGTGGTAAGTTCAATTAAAGGAAAACCTAACAATGACAAAACATGTGATTACTTTGTAGTGAAAGGTGTTACCTGAACATGGTTGTCAAGTGGATAACACACTGTGGGTCCCATCTGCATGACAAAGAAAGAAGAGACAAATAAGATATGATCATAGCTTATTTGTAATCATTTAACCCTAATTTGGCAACTAACCTCTTCAAACTATTAATAAAACCCAAGAACCCATTTATATGTAGTTAAATGGAACATGTTTTCACCTGCTTGAGCAGAGACTGTTAATCAGCTGTTTCTTGAATTCCTCACCACTGAGTTCTCCTAAAAAAATATATATATATATCAAGTTTTAAAATTGCGTTGTAGTGCACTGCATTTCATTTGACACAACTTCACAAAGTTAATTTGCATTTACCTTTTCCATATGACACGGCTTCACATGCAGCAAGGGTCGTAAGAATAGTAGGAAACAACTCCAGTGATTTTCCATTTCCCATTTTCCCTACTTTAATGGCATCAACAAACAGGGATGCCAGTTGTGCAAGAGATGGTCCAGATAGCGTGTGAGTCTGTACATAACATTTTATAAAGTAAAATGAGAATCGGAGAGACGTTATGCTAATTGTATCTGCTCTATTGTTCATATAAATAGAAAAAGGAGACAGGATATCCCAGTATTATTATTATTAAATAAACACATCAGGCAAAAGTTAAAGTTTGTGCAACCGTTCACCTACAGTTCTGATCCAGAATTATTTGAACCGTCACAGAGGGTTTTTAATCTCCCTGACATTGCCTTTATACACTACAATAACAGATCTGGACATAAAACCATCAAGGTGTGATCTAAGTGTTGACTTTGAGTTTAAATTTAAGATGTTTCACAGTCAAATGTTCAGTCAAAAAGGTCCCAAATGCCAACTCACTACCTTATATCAACTCCAGATCTTTCATTTGCTTAATTTGTCTTGAATTAAGAGAAAACAGGGCCACAAATGGACTTCTTTACAGTCAATTGTCAGTAGAAATTCTACATTTGGATCACATTTTGACTGCTTTATTTCAAATCCACTGTGGTGGTGTACAAAAGTGAAATCATAAAAAAGAGGGGGAAAAAGTAATTTTCCAAATACTTCTGGACCTAAATGTAGGATTAAAAAGTATTGCCTTCATAAACGCAAACTGGAGTGATGCCTTGTATAGACACCATATACAGCAGAATAATCACAGGTTTTTGTGTGTGTGTGTTTTTTTTTACCTCAAGCATCAGCAGTCCAATTATATCTGCTGCAACCTCAGTCTGAAGGTCCCCTGACTCACACAGAGGGATGCAGTGTTGATACACGAGAAGTCTACGATTTGACCCTTCAGTGGAGTTAGGAGAAGAGCCTAAAGAAAACAAAAACATACTTTAATCGTATTGCTCTCCATACTTAATATCACAATAAATGCACTTTCCAATTCACTTACATGGTCTCGAAATGGAGATATGAAAAAATAAACTAAGACAGTCAAAAAGGTGACATGTTCTGATGTGCTGTAAACAATAAACAATAAACAGTGTGGGTTACTTTACCTTTTAATAAGCCTTTAATCACAGTACCGACATTCTTGCCCTTTAGTGCGCTATTGGTTATGACTGTAATGAGCTAGAAAGTAGGCAATGGAGAGAAAAATACTGTATTAGCAAACAGAAATTGATCTTGAAGCAGTTGGCAGAGCGATAACTTATACAATGGGTATCAAACTGCGTCGACTTCAGATACTAAAAACGACTTACTTGTTCATTTGTTAGCGAGTACAGGTACTTCTGAAGTGCAGCGGTGTTGTCTCGATCTGACAGGGAGACAATTTTATCTATTTCAGCCTTCATGATCCTTCTGAAATGACAAAAACCCGATGAAGGATGGAAATCAGTTCAGTAAATAGTAAACCTCGGTGAACTCGTCTGATTGTAGGTCGTTAACTTTCATAACATACAGCCAAAATTCCCGCCAGCGGTCACTTCCTGTTTTGTTTTGTGGTTGCCATGTTTGAATGTGCATATCCCCCAAACATTTCAGTAAAAAAAAGAAAAAAAAACCTAATCCATTCAATTATGCGGCAGCAAAATACGTTTAATCATTAGTTTACCCATATGAAACAACATTGTTGAAGAAAGAAAAATAAACATACATTATTTCCTGTTAACTCATAATATTTCGACGTAGTTTGAACATGCTTAAAGTTCTGACTTGTCAACCGTGTTTCAGGCACGGGTCTTTGGATAGATCTATGCCGGATTTGTAGGCTGTGTAGGCTACGTCTTGCGTCTGTATTTTATTCTGTTATGTTTTTATTCTAACCTATTGCCATTATAATATTAAGTGCTTTCCCCCATTCACTCTTTTTGTTTCATGAACTACATTTTCGTGGATTTGAAAATTCAATTGCTGACACCACATCGGCACTTCTTATGTAGGGCCAGTGGCGCAATGGATAACGCGTCTGACTACGGATCAGAAGATTCTAGGTTCGACTCCTGGCTGGCTCGATCTTTTCCCCTTTTTTATTCCGTATTGCGTAAATGAACATGCCAAAGGATTTAACTCATTCCGTGTTCGCGTAATCATGATATAACACAAATCTTCTATATGACAAACGTATCTCATGTCACACAAACACCACTGAACAGTGTAACTTTTGCAAGGACTTGCAATATATATATATATATATATATATATATATATATATACATATATATATATATATAACGGCTCAAAATACATAAATAAAGGGAACACAAAAATAAGACATCCCAGACCTTAATGAATGAAATATTCTTATTAATACTTTGTTTTTCCACTTTGATTTTCAGTGTGACTCCAAATCTAGACCTCCATGGGTTGATAAATTTGATTTCCATTGATAATTTTTGTGTTGGCGCATTCAGCTATCTAAAGAACAAAGTATTTAATATGAATATTTCCATTCATTCAGATCTGTGATGCCTTATTTTTTTGTGTTCCCTTTATTTATTTATTTTGAGCCGTATATATATATATATATATATATATATATATATATATATATATATATATATATATATATATATATATATATATATATATATATATATATATATATATTGCAAGTCCTTGCAAAAGTTACACTGTTCAGTGGTGTTTGTGTGACATGAGATACGTTTGTCATATAGAAGATTTGTGTTATATCATGATTACGCGAACACGGAATGGAAAAGAAAAGAAAATATGGAACTAGGCAGGAGTTAAATCCTTTGGCATGTTCATTTACGCAATACGGAATAAAAAAGGGAAAAAGATCGAGCCAGCCAGGAGTCGAACCTAGAATCTTCTGATCCGTAGTCAGACGCGTTATCCATTGCGCCACTGGCCCTACCATCGAAGAATTGAGTTATTTCTTCATAGTGACAGCCAATCGCCTTGCCGCCTGCTACCAAGATTCTACCAAGATTGCCGAGCCATGGCCAATCAGCGCTCGGATCGCTGCCAAGATTCCCCCCGGAGACAACCGAGAATTGACCAATCAGTGAGCAGAGCCTCTGGGGGGCGCTTGTCACCGGCATTGCCAAGGTAAGGTTGTCGCTCTGCGATTTTCCCCTAAAAAATAAGTGGCCAAACCGCAAAAAATAAGGCTATTGTTAAGTTAAACTATTATTAAAATACGAAGCGGATTACAGACATCTTATGAATGAACTCGAATGAATGAACGAACCGGTCGTACATCGTTCGTTAAATTGTGCGACGTTAACTTAGCCTAGGTAACAACCTGCGGTTACCTGTCCGGTCGTATAGGTCCTACGCTTTTAATTTTCTTATCATGTTTTATACACTTCGTGATAATATGAATGTTTGTCACAGTGGTGTTGGTTTCATGCCAGTTTAACGCTGCCTTTTTTTTAAATGAATGAATGAATGAACGAACGACGTGTAGCCGGTGTAACGTTAACGACAGGCTAATAATGCAAACGTTACTGAGTGCGGAGTAAACAATGGTCATTAAACGAGACATTTTACTATTTCATTGTTATGCTCCTCTACTTAAACTCGACCACATTTTAATGGGATGACATATGGATTTCCCAGTATATTATTATGTTGCGTATCCCAGCATAATATGATGGAAATTATGTCACAATTAATCTCAATCATATGTATATCCTTTATTCGTATTTTATTCATCATGTACATGTATTTTATTCATCATGTATACATAATGTACAGAGCTGCTGCAAGTATTGTTTACTAGTAATATAATGTACAGAGCTGCCGCAAGTATTGTTTACTAGTAATATAATGTACAGAGCTGCCAAGAGTAATGTTTACTGGTAGTAATATAATGTACAGAGCTGCCAACAGTAATGTTTACTAGTAATATAATGTACAGAGCTGCCAAGAGTAATGTTTACTGGTAGTAATATAATGTACAGAGCTGCCAAGAGTAATGTTTACTAGTAATATAATGTACAGAGCTGCCAAGAGTAATGTTTACTAGTAATATAATGTACAGAGCTTCCAAGAGTAATGTTTACTTGTAATATAATGTACAGAGCTGCTGCAAGTATTATTTACTAGTAATATAATGTACAGAGCTGCCAAGAGTAATGTTTACTAGTAATATAATGTACAGAGCTGCCAAGAGTAATGTTTACTAGTAATATAATGTACAGAGCTTCCAAGAGTAATGTTTACTGGTAATATAATGTACAGAGCTGCCAAGAGTAATGTTTACTAGTAATATAATGTACAGAGCTGCCAAGAGTAATGTTTACTAGTAATATAAGTACAGAGCTTCCAAGAGTATGTTTACTATGTACAGAGCTGCCGCAAGTATGTTTACTAGTAATATAATGTACAGAGCTGCCAAGAGTAATGTTTACTAGTAATCTAATGTACAGAGCTGCCAAGAGTAATGTTTACTAGTAATATAATGTACAGAGCTGCCAAGAGTAATGTTTACTGGTAGTAATATAATGTACAGAGCTGCCAAGAGTAATGTTTACTGGTAGTAATATAATGTACAGAGCTGCCAAGAGTAATGTTTACTAGTAATATAATGTACAGAGTGCCAAGAGTAATGTTTACTGGTAGTAATATAATGTACAGAGCTGCCAAGAGTAATGTTTACTGGTAGTAATATAATGTACAGAGCTGCCAAGAGTAATGTTTACTAGTAATATAATGTACAGAGCTGCCAAGAGTAATGTTTACTGGTAGTAATATAATGTACAGAGCTGCCAAGAGTAATGTTTACTAGTAATATAATGTACAGAGCTGCCAAGAGTAATGTTTACTGGTAGTAATATAATGTACAGAGCTGCCAAGAGTAATGTTTACTGGTTGTAATATAATGTACAGAGCTACTACACGTGATGTTTTCCCAAATGTTTTTTTCAGTATCCTTGTTCACTGCTGTGATATTCACATTTTCTCTGTTTATTTTGCTTTAACCTAGATGGAACCTCAATTCCGGAAACGTGCCGATGGTAGTCTGAACCTCTCAGACTCACTTGTAGCAATGAGAGTAAAAGAGCAAAACAAACAGAAGCCATGGATGCGCCCCTTGTCCCCAGAATGTGTGCTGGAGAGGGCCAAAAAAGCTTTAATCCAGCACCACGGTGACATCCAAAACAGAACACACCTGCTGGGTTTCTTTGAAATACAGTTTGGTGTGTTTCGTGGACAGTCATTCAGGTGGGTGGCTGAAAACGCGCTGGGGTATGCTGCTTACCTGGTGGCAGCTATGAGGAGGGACCCCACAGGAGGCAGCAAAGACTCCCAAGAACATGCCCACAACAAGGCATGTTTTAAGGAGTACATTGAGCTATTTCCCTCTGGCAGAATAGCCATTGCAATGAAGGAAGGAAGTCACATTAAGACAGTCGTGAAGTCGGCCTATTATCACTTAAACGAACATATCCAGGATTAAAGGACTGATGTCTCTGCAGGATTTAGAAAAACTTGTCCATGCATTTATCTTCAGTGGACTAGACTACTGTAATGCTGTCCTTACAGGTCTTCCTAAAAAGACCATCAGACAGCTGCAGTTAGTCCAGCTCGAGTCCTCACTAACACCAAGAAAATGGATCATATAATTTCACTCCTCAGATCTTTACACTGGCTTCCTGTTTGTCAAAGTACTGACTTCAAAATTCTGCTGTTAGTTTACAAAGCACTGAATGGTTTAGGGCCAAAATACATTCAGGATCTTCTGGTTTGTTATGAACCAACCAGATCCCTCAGGTCATCAGGGTCAAGTCTACTTTCTGTTCCCAGAGTCAGAACAAAAACACGGGAGAGCCAGCATTCAGTTTTTGTGCTCGTCACATGTGGAACAAACTCCCAGAAAACTGCATGTCTGGTGAAACTCTCAGCAGTTTAAAATCAGGGTTAAAAACTTTTCTATTTGCACCTTTTATCAAAACAACTGATAATTAACTTTTATTTCTTGCATTTTATCTGCACTCTTAATTTTTAATTATTTTCTTTAAATAAAAAACAACTGTTGATTAACTTTTTGCATTTTATCCTATCTTCTTTGAGGGTTTTAATATTTCATTTTATTTCATTTATTTTAATTCCTTCCTGTTTTTAATGTATTCTTTAATGCTTCTGTAATGCTTCTAATGTTTTGTGTAAAGCACCTTGAATTGTCTTGTACATGAAATGTGCTATACAAATAAACTTGCTTTGCCTTGCACTGTTACTGTCTATCAGGATGTAATCAGGAAATAATTGCAGAAGCTCTTAGCAACTGCTGAACAAGGTCTTCTTCATCACAGTTCTCTGAAGCAGGTAAGTTTAGCCAATTATTTGTGCTCTCTGACATGTCTATATTATCATTGTTGCTGTTTTTATTATTATTAGTTGTACTAATGTGTGTATATATACACCTTGTGATTAATTAAATGCAGATCTTTGTCAAATCAGTGCAGGTCAGTGGTGTAACAGTATGGGTGTATGTTTGAATCCAGCTGCAGGTCAGGACATCAGCAGCAGCATCACATCCATGACCACTCCTACCTCCCGAGACACACGACCTGAAGTAGGTGAGTTCTGTTAACTGTATTTTACTGTAGGACTCATTTACAGGAGATTAATAGTAACACATCGTCGCCTTACTTCAGCTGTAGTGATGCTGGTAACGTCTGATATATTTTTGGTATAATTCCAGGAAATGTAAAAAAAAAAAAAATTACTCTATTCAAAACAGTTATTCACATCAGTCATGAACACATCTCACATCTTGGCCTGTAGATCCGGGATGATGACACTTGTGTTTAAACAGTACAGGTCAACTGTTATTTATAAATTTAAATGGTGTGTTTTTATTAATCTTCCTGTATCCTTACTGAAGGACTATTACCCTTGTGTGTGTTTGTGTGTATGTTTAGATTTCCACTCAGGTGAAGGAACTAGCACAGTATGCACTTCTGCAACCTGTGGTCACCTCATCAACAGGAACATGCTCTGGAGTACATGAGTCTGTCAGGGCAGCACGTGTAGATTCTGCTGACTGGTCAGATACTTCTGATACTGTGAAGAACAGATAGTTAGTTAGTCAGCAGAGGGCAATATCAGGTAACATCAATCTTTACATTTTCAAAAATGTGAAGATGGGAGAAGTTGCCATCACCACCGCTTTTGCAGAAAATTAGTCCATGGAGAGAATGTCCGGAGAAGCTGGGCGGTATATTCCTAGAACAAAAGATTTATACGGCTTTTACTGCAAGCCCTTTAAAAAACAAACAAACAAAAAAAAAAACACCTGTGTTCCATGATGGGATGAATGCAGAAAATTATACCAGTACTGTTTATTGTAGGTTTTGTGTATATGTATGTTTTAAAGAAAAAATTAAACTATTATTTCAGTACTTGATGGTTGTTATCCATATATAATTGCATGGCAGGTGGTGGTGGGGGATAGCCTGCCTGTAACTTATGCAAATGTGCAAGTTCCCTGTTACAATCAAAATATTTTCCCAAGAGATCAGTCATATGCCTACAGGAATGGACATTAATCGAATGTTCATTCTTGTTGGAATATGTTGTTGGAACTATTATCTAACAATAACAGTTGATGCATGCATGAATGCATTAAAGGGTTAACTTCAGGTTGAGCTCTCCTGATCCTTTATTTGGATATTAATCATAGTTACCTTTTACCTGTATGCTCACTGTGGCCAAGGGTGACAGATAGTATGTAAATTACAATGAGTCAGACTTTTCTTCAGTTGGCTCAGAACAATGGCAATGAGTGAGAGTGTGCAAACAGAAATCAAGCATACCTCTCTTATTCACCAGGTTAACTGATAGAATAGAAATTAGAAAACTTATGATTTTTTTTGGAAGAACTAGAAGAACAGCACAAATCGACTTGTCTTCAAATAACTATCCAGTTTGGGAAAACTATTCAAACAAGCTTTTCAAAATCAAATATTAACACAAGCATAATGTAAATCTAAGCTAGAGCATGTAACCCAGCAAAGCAGAACAGTGAATAGATAAATGGGTGTGTTCCTCATTGTTGATGTTATGTTAAAAAATTGCATTTTGAGCTAAAGTGCTGTGTCATGAGTCCATGACTTCTGGTCTTGATTCCTGCGTGTTCAAAGGCCACAGTTTTGTTATCGTTCTGGCTCCGACAAGTCTGCTAAATTTTGACGCGTAGACGTCTAGAGAACTTATCCAAGGTCCTGATGTTTTCATGTGATGTTTAAAGGCAACTGTTTCCTACTGAGATGGGGTCATTCTGAACCATCCAGCATTCTGTAATGACCTCTCTGAATTTGCATGCAGACTTGGAGAATAAAACAACCAAATTGACTGCATCACCAGAACACAATTAGAGTATAATTTGAGTGTATTCTGATGAGTAAGATATGCCCAAATTTTAACATAACAGTTGACCAAATGGTCTATAATTTCTGACTGAAAATGTACTTGTTTAAGAAAAGTGATTAGATGATGGTCACAGGAGTGGACACATCTGTAACTTGTTCAAAAATGTACGTCATTTTCAATGTTCTTAGAAGTATTCATGCATGAAAGTGTTAACCTTAAGGTTGAGACACACTTTATTCCTGTTTTGGACATTAATCAGTTACCTTTTACCTGTATGCTCACTGGGGCCAAGGGTGATAGTGTGTGAATTACAATAACAAACAAGCTTTTCAAAATTGGAATATTAACACAAGCATAATGTAAAATCTTGCTTAACTAGACCATGTAACCCAGCAACACAGAATAGTAAATCAGTGAACGAGTGTGTTCTCCATTTCTTTTAAAATAACAGTCTATGTTTAAGATGTCATAATGTCTCAAAAACTGTATAATGATTATTTTTTTATTGCTTGCTTTGTCCAGCAAGCAGGCAAAATTAGTTTGCTTTCAGTGGTTTAGAAAAAATATCTTAGAAGAGATTTAAAGCAGCATGTTTGGAAATTGTACTTGATAAATATTCAAAAGATTAATTTAATAATAAGACTGGTGATTTTTATTTTTTTCTTAAGTTAACAAAATATTGATTTTAGCTTACATTTTTGGGGGATACAAGAGCATTTTAACCAGCATAGATAGACATTTTTTTATTACAATTTACCAGTGTCTGTGTTCAAGGGGCTACATCTGGCTTTTTAAACTCTTATCATACTGGCACAAGTGCCAATATGTGCAGTGCAACATTATAAAGGTTTTATAAACAGTTCACAATTGTTGATTGATTGTTGATCAGCGCTATGATTCTTTGATTGACAGCTACAGTACAGTCTATGGTGTCAATCTACCTGTCGGTAGATTAAAACAGGTTACAGCAAAAGTACAGAATAAACCATGTTCTCATTTAGACTGAAGTACAGACGAGGCAGATCAGTGAGAGGGGGAGCATAACTGCTAGATAGTGAGCCTGCTGGTCATACTGAACTCAGACTGTCACCTGTTGCTGTCAAGAAAAAGAAGAACCTGAAACCTAAATTTCCCCCTTGGGGGATCAATAAAGTATATTTGAATTGGAAATCTTAGATTTTCCATGCGGGCTCTGTACCGGTCCGTTGTGGTGAAGAGAGAGCTGAGCCAAAAGGCAAGGCTCTCTGTTTACCGGTCGATCTTTGTTCCAACCCTCACCTATGGTCATGAACTGTGGGTAGTGACCGAAAGAATGAGATCGCAGATACAAGCGGCGGAAATGAGCTTTCTCCGCAGGGTGGCTGGACTCTCCCTTAGAGATAGGGTGAGAAGTTCGGTCATTCGGGAGAGACTCAGAGTAGAGCCGCTGCTCCTTCACATCGAGAGGAGCCAGTTGAGGTGGTTCGGGCATCTGGTTAGGATGCCCCCCGGACGCCTCCCTGGGGAGGTGTTTCGGGCATGTCCAACTGGGAGAAGACCACGGGGAAGACCCAGGACCCGCTGGAGAGATTATATCTCTCAGCTGGCCTGGGAACGCCTCGGGATTCTCCTAGAGGAGCTGGTGGAAGCGGCCGGGGAGAGGGAGGTCTGGGCCTCTCAGCTGAAGCTGCTGCCCCCGCGACCCGATTCCGGACCAAGCGGGAGCTAATGGATGGATGGATGGATAGATTTTCCAGGAGACTCTGCAGCAATTGTCACATTTTCTGTCTTGGCTCTTGCGTATTCCACTTCCAGACAATGACCATGAAGTTTGGTGCTCAACAAATTAGTTTCTTAATGTTTGTTTTATCCGTCAGTGTTTCTGCAGATTTCCAGGGTACATACTCTTTTCTTTGTATAATGTAATCGACGGCCAGTGGAGAACTGGAACCCGCCGGAGCTGCTCCGGATAAAGTTCTTGATCCAGTCAGTCTATGATGTCCTCCCCAGCCCATCCAACCTCTTCTGTTGGGGTCTGGCAGTAACACCTGCCTGCTCTCTCTTCCAGAGGAGAGTCGTGTTTTTAAAACAGTATTGTTAAAATAATAATCTTCAGACCAATCGTGCAGTACACAACCCCATTTTTCTTTTATTTTCTTGCTCTGCAGCCAACAACTCAATACAATACAGCTTTGTCCCACAACACCCCCATCTGGTAACATTACACAAGAACTCCCATAGCAATAAACCATGCTATGAATCACCATACAATAACACCACAAGGAGAGGATCCCTGGAGCACATTCTGAGCTGTTGCCTGACAGTCCTGGGTGAGGGGTGCTACTGGTGGCGCCACGACCAGGTGCTGAAGGTGGTAGCAGATTCCATCAGCTCAGGGATTTCACTCAGCAAGCAGCAACAGCCAGCTAGGCATGCCTTCGCCTTTGTTAAAGCTGGAGAGAAACCACAACATCGCCCAAGCCAGGCAGGGGGGCTCCTGGCCACAGCTAGGAAATGGCAGCTGAAGGTCGACCTAGGCTGATACCTTAAATTCCCAGATACAATCGCAGTGACCACACACAGGCCGGACATGGTTTTCACATCAGAAGCAAAAGGCAGGTAATACTGCTGGAGTTGACTGTGCCCTGGGAAGAACAGATGAAGGAGGCATTTGAGAGGAAGATGGCCAAATACGAGGAGCTGGCAGGCGAATGCAGGCGCAACGGGTGGAAGACTCAAAGGTTCGTAGGCCAGTCACTTTGCAGGGCTCTCAAGTTGTTGGGGATGAGGGGACTGCACAACAAAAAAGCCATCAAGAACATCACTGATGCTGCTGAGAAGGCATCAAGATGGCTGTGGATCAAGAGGGGTGATCCGTGGACTGCACAAGCTACCTAGACACAAGCCGGGGACTGATCACCCCCGGCTGGGTTGCCTGGGCGAGGGTGTCTGATGTTGAGAGACCTGAAACACCCGATGACCCCAGGTTACATCACTGGTGATGTGTCTAGGTTGCACCAGAGGGTGTGTATTAAACCGGCAACACATTATATGAAGGTGCAGCCTATTTCTACTTTCAAAGCAGCCTGAACTTAAATGTCTCTGAGTTCTTTTTCTGTAAAATATTATTTCAGTCCCGTGTTTTAGCGTTTGTACAGAGTAGATTTGGTCAATTAAAACATCCAATGTAGATAATAATACACTAAGTATAATCAGCTAACTTAATCTTTTGATAATCTTTCAGAAATAAGTTAAAATACTTTGTTAACCCCATCATGGATAGTTGTTAGTTACTACAGTTTATAAGATTACAGTTTACATTTTATAACTTTATCAAAGTAGTGGTGGTATATAGCATCCATACATGCTTTCTATTAGTGCTGGGCGATATGGAAAAAATCATATATCACGATATGGACTATTTTATATCACGATAACGATATATATCACGATATACCATAATAAAGTATGTTTTCAGTTATTCTCTTGAAAAGTTTGACAAAAATTTCATTGCTTACTTTTCAACTTTATTTTGAAAGGACATTTAGCTGAACTGTCACAAACATACATTTTAGTGTAGCAAAAACAGGTAGATACAGAGGTACAGTAGCTTTCACATATTTTTTTAAAGTGCACAACAGTTTCTGAGAGGAAAAACACATTTTTGCACTGAAGTTCAGCTATAAAAAATAAACACAAATTATTTTTCAACTTTCTGAAATCTGTAACCTTGTAGTGCAAAGTTTGCAAACCAATATAAAGTGTCTAAAGTAAACATCAGGGTTGAAGAGAACTCTGTTTAAGGCATTAACCATGAATAAAAGTGCAAACATAAAAGGCTACTTTGTAGAAGTAGATATGATTCTATCTAATTTATCGTTGCAGGTTATTTAATTACATATTTGCTGTAATAATTGATAAAATTAGGTTAGAAACGATAGAAACGATAGAAGAGAAATGGCACGATATACACTTTTCTATCATTTCCATGATATGTATCTTCATATTGCCCAGCACTACTTTCTATTATGTCTTATTTTGAAATACCACATCAGATTGGATTGAAACTTGTTGACTGACATTCCCAGATGGGATACTTTTAGTGAGAAATGGAATGAGTATGTGGAAACTAGGACTTTTTATTTAACCTTATCAAGTAGTCTTCGTATAGTGCATTTTTACATGCATTCGAAGTAAGTAGTGAAGTAATTTATTATTTTTATCTATAATGTCTCTTTTGTTCATTCTCAATACACTAATTCATAACCGCTCTTATTTTGAAAATCACTGTAGCATAGCGATTACCGTAATTTCAAAAGCAAAACGGCACAAATATTTCAAAGAGTGCAGACAGTCGTCTGAGAAGAGAGTGCTGGCGTGACGGTAGTAGATCACTGACAGGGTGAGCACAACTGAAAGATAGTGAGTCCGCTGGTAATACTGTACTCAGACTGTCACCTGTTGCTTTAAGAAAGAAAAAAAAAACAAAACAGAGCAGTCACATCTTATCCTGCAGATAATAGGAACACAAGTTATATAAATCCTAGATTTTCCGGTAGACTCCGCAGCAGTTGTCACATTTTCTGTTTTGGCTCTTGTACAGTCCACTTCCAGACGACGACCATGAAGTTTGCTGCAAAACAAATTAGTTTCTTAATGTTTATTTTATCTGTCGGTGTTTCTGCAGATTTCCAGGGTACGTATTCTTTTCTTTGCACAATGTCATCGGTGACACATTATATGAAGGTGCAGCCTATTTCTACTTCAAAGCAGCCTGAACTTAAACATTCAAGGTAATGTACTGAATGAAGAAGCTGTTTCAAGACAAAACTTTGATTTATTTATTTACAGTTGAAAACTTATATCCATTTTGTCTATCTAAGTGGTCATAGACAACTGGAAATGTGTTAAAGAACAAGAAGTGAATATGATCTCCACATGAGTGGAAACATATGTAATTTGCTGAAAAAATCTGAAAAACTGAGAATGACTTTGTATGTCTTGAAGAACCTGATAATATCTTATAAAAAACAAACTAAAACACTGCTTTTTAATAGTTCACGTATGAAAGAGTTAACTTGAGGTTTGAACTGTCCTGTTTCCTTTTATGGACATTGATCCTAGTAAACTTTGACCTGCATGCTCACTGATAGTGTGTGAATTACAATGACTCAGACTTTTCTTCAGTTGGCTCACAATAATGTGAATGAGAGACTGTTCAAACAGAAGCATACGCCTCTCCTTTTCACCTGGTTCAATGATAGAAACTTTATATATATGATGATTTTTTTTAAAAGAATTCAAGTAGAAATCAACTTTTTAAAAAATAACTGCGGTTTTGGCAAATTACTAAAACAAACTTTTCAAAATCAAATATTCATATAAGCATAATATGATGTTGAGTTTAAACTAGATCATTTAACCCAGCAACACAGATTAGTCTATAGGTGAATGGGTGTGTTTCCCATCGTTTACTAGTGATTTATTTTCAAACAACAGTCTATGTTTAAGACATCAGAATATTTTAAACATAGTAATCATAATAATAATGGATATTTTTTTTTCTTTCCAGCCAGGAGGCAAAACCTTTGTTTTCAGTGGTTAAGAAAGAAAGGTGTTGGAAAAGATTTAATTCAATTCAATTCAATTCAAAATACTTTATTAATCCCCAAGGGGGAAATTCAAGATTAAATTAGCATGTTTGGAAATTATAATTGATAAATATTAAAAAGGTTCTTTTTTTTGTTTCAGTCCACAAAATATATATATTTGTTCTTACTGCTTGCATTTATCTGGGATTTAAAAGTATTTCAGCCATCATTGATAGAAATGCATATTATAGTTTTCTCAGGTTTGTGTCCAAGGGAAGTTCCTGGAGTGACCACTAGGGGTTGGCTCCAAAAGCAATCCACATTCATTGACCACATGTCCAACTCTACAGTTAGAATTAAGATATTTAGGTACCACCATACAATAAGACCACCCATATAAATTTATACAAGTAATATATACTGTTATATTCTATTTACAGTGCCTTGCGAAAGTATTCGGCCCCCCTTGAACTTTTCAATCTTTTGCCACATTTCAGGCTTCAAACATAAAAACTAGGGCTGTTAATTTCTCAAAATAATTAATCAGATTAATCGCATGACTGTCAATAGTTAATCATGATTAATCGCAAATTAATCGCATATTTTTATCTGTTCTAAATCTACCTTATACAGATCTTTTTCAAGTTGTATTACTCTTATTAATACGAGTCCTGACTAGAACCAGGAAATATGACCATATTAGTCCAGTCCTGAGGTCTCTGGCTTCCTGTCACTCAGAGAATAGACTTTAAAACAGCTCTACTTGTGTTCAAGTATCTTCATGGCCCCAAAGTCCATCTCTGACATGTTAGAGCCATATGAACCAACCTGGACTCTGAGAACCTCAGGTAGTGGTCTCCTGCTGGTGTCCAGAGTCAGGACTAAACAAGGTGAAGCTGCATTTCAGTTTTATGCTCCTAAAATCTGGAACAGTCTTCCAGAAGATGTGAGACCGACCTGAACTCTGACAATGTTCAGATCCAGGCTGAAAACAGTTCTGTTTAGATGTGAAGATGATGACTGGAAGGATTTTATGGAGGCAGGTGATACTTCAGTAGTCAGACTCCGGTGGTAACTAAATTCACATCGACAGCAAACACAAACAACATTTATCTTGTGGAGTTAGCCATCAGGCAAGGTTTTGAAGCTAAACTTACCATTCAAAATAGTATCTTTTGTATCCATTTTTATCCCAGCAACGGACGTTTGTTTACGTCTGTCTGTCTGCGGCATGGCCGTCGACGTCAGTGCATGGCTTCCTGTTTTGACAGGACTACGGAGGACTACAGGACTACAACTACGGTGGGGCCCGAGGCTCATCTTCTCTTCTCTTCTCGCGTTATTCTCGCGTTAAAAAAATTAGTTGCGTTAAAATTATTTTGCGTTAATCACGCGTTAACGCGTTAACTTTGACAGCCCTAATAAAAACATAAAATTAAATTTTTTTTTTCAAGAATCAACAACAAGTGGGACAAAGTGGAAGTGGAACAAAATTTATTGGATATGTTAAACTTTTTTAACAAATAAAAAACTGAAAAGTGGGGCGTGCAATATTATTCGGCCCCTTTACTTTTAGTGCAGCAAACTGACTCCAGAAGTTCAGTGAGGATCTCTGAATGATCCAGTGTTGTCCTAAATGACTGATGATGATCAATAGAATCCACCTGTGTGTAATCAAGTCTCTGTTTAAATGCACCTACTCTGTGATAGTCTCAGGGTTCTGGTCAAAGCGCAGAGAGCATCATGAAGACCAAGGAACCAGGTCCCAGATACTATTGTGGAGAAGTTTAAAGCCGGATTTGGATACAAAAAGATTTCCCAAGCTTTAACAAGCATGAAAATCCCTCACCTTTTGGCATAATTCGCCATTTTGAAGTCAAAAAGTGTGATCTACGTGAATCACTTCAGAAATCGACCCTTTAAATGACACTTGGACGGTCAGTAAATCCTGCCCAGAACCAGTCATATGCCAAATTGTTCTATTATTCCAATCATACCAACGTTCTTCATTCACGTGTACTTGGCGTGCTTGGAGGTTACATTGCTAAGCGAGACAAGAAGCAGGAGCTAGTGCTATCCACGTCGAGGACAAGGCAGATGAGCGTACGTTCACATTTCCTACTTACAATTACTAGTGGATTGAATTTGGTGAGTTATGGTTTCAATCATTTTCATACTTTTCATACTACAAAGTTACTGCTGTTCACTGCAGCTTGCGTTGAACACTGTCAGAGCTAGCCAAAGCTCCAGTGAAAAACAGCTCCTTTTTGCTAGAAGTTCACGTCAAGCTTGTGTAGTTAATGATAACATAAAAGAAGAAACGCAGGCTTCTTTCTAATATCTCTGATACCCTAACCCTTTTTGCGCAGTGGAAACCAGGAAACCTGAAGTATCCCCTCCCCACCAGCACCTTTTTAACCCCTGACCCATTTTTTTTTTTTTTTTGGCACTAGTGGCCTTTATTCATAGTGGAGAGAGAGATAGGAATGTGGGCAGAGAGAATGGGGAAGACACGCGGCAAAGAGTCAACAAGCCGGGAGTCAAACTCGTGACCAGCCGCACGAGGACTGTAGCTTCTGTACATGGGCCGCCTGCCCTAACCACTGCACTACCAGGGCGGCCCACCCCTGACCCATTTTCATATATGTTTAAACATCTCAAGGACCACTGTGCAAGCAATCATTGAAATGGCAGCATCATGGTTTGGGCCTGGTTTTCTTCAGCAGGGACAGGGAAGATGGATGGAGCCAAATACAGAACCATTCTGGAAGAAAACCTGTTGGAGTCTGCAAAAGACCTGAGACTGGGATGGAGATTTATCTTCCAACAGGACAATGATCCAAAAAATAAAGCCAAATCTACAATGGAACAGTTCACAAATAAATGTATCCAGATAATAGAACGGCCAAGTCAAAGTCCAGACCTGAATTCAACCCAGAATCTGTGGAAAAGAGCTGCAGACTGCTGTTCACAAACGCTCTCCATCCAACCTCACTGTGCTGGAGCTGTTTTTCAAGGAAGAATGGGCAAGAATGTTAGTCTCTGGATGTGCAAAACTGATAGAGACAAACCCCAAGAGACTTGCAGCTGTAATTGTAGCAAAAGAGGGCCGAATAATATTGCACACCCTACTTTTCAGTTTTTTTTTTTTTTGCTAAAAAAAGTTTAAAATATCCAATAAATTTCATTCCACTTCATGATTGTGTCCCACTTGTTGTTGATTCTTGACAAAAAATTGAAATTTTATATCTTGATGTTTGAAGCCTGAAATGTGACAAAAGGTTGAAAAGTTCAAGGGGGGCGAATACTTTCACAAGGCAGTGTATCTCTTTTATGTCTGTGTTGTGTTTATGGGCACCACTGAGAAAAGCTTTAATTTTGTTGTTCTCAATTGATCAGGGACAGTAAAGGATATTCTATTCTATTCTATTCTTTTGATTTTATTGTAATTTCTTCAAGTTATGACTTCTGAGTTAAAAAAAGCAAAAGTATCTCTTTCCTGCCAAATTGTGATCCCACCTGTCCCCCACTTATCTGTCGGCTACTATCAAGCCTAAAATCAGTGCTTATGTTGTGTTGCCATCAGCCAGGATCCCCTGGACCTGCTTTCTACTAAGATAATTTTGGAGGAAGGTGTGATCACAATTTGGCAAGCTTCAAAGCATTTGTTGTTGTTTTATATTGTTTACAATCTAATTAACAACTCAATTTTAAACTGTTTATAAATGCTTTGTATGGGTACCTTTTTGTAAAGTAAAGTTAGATATATTTACAGACTAGTACAAAAAATGATTTTGATGTCCATATTTTCACATCCTAAGAGGATGTATTTTTGCATACCTTATCAGGTAAAATTATATAAAGCCACACATTTGCACATAATTAAGGCCATGGTTCTTTGAGTGACAGCTATCAATCATCCTGACAGCACCACAAGTCCACACTAAGCTCGGGAGCCTGAGAGGACAGTATATTAGTGTAAAAGGCACAGAGACCAGGGTCCACGCCTACCTGGGAGTTCCATTTGCCAAGCCTCCACTCGGCCCCTCCCTGAGACTGACTGCACCTCAGCCTGCAGAGGGATGGGAGGGAGTGAGAGACGCCACCAAGCAGCCACCCATGTAAGACACATGTACTCACTTCTGGCAAACCACGGAGAAATTCTGTTCAAAACCTATTGAGAAAAATGTCTCTTTTTGCAGATGCATTCAAGATAAAGAGATTATTGTGGGTCTGCTCGAAAATCTTGGCAAAATGCGGGCAGAAGTCCCAGATCCTTCAGAAGACTGTCTTTACCTCAACATTTACACTCCTGCAGGCCGAACTCCTGATGCCAAGCTCCCAGTAAGAACCACTTGCCCCAAGTTTGCGTGTGATTTTGCTTATTTAGCAGTGTTTCTCTACTGGTTTTAAGTAATTGATAACAGCAAAATAAATCATGATGGCCATATTCAGAAGTAGCTCATCCTCAAAGACAAGCAGATGTTTTGTTTTTTTTAAATCAATCCTACATAAGATAAGACAAACTTTATTTATCCCCCAAGGGGGAAATTCAGGTGTCAGTTCATCCGTCCAGAGAAGACATACAGTAATACAAACATGACAAGTCAACATAAGACAGGGGTCAACGGTGTACTTGCAGAGCTGCAGGTGTCCCAGCACTGGGGATGGGGGATGTGGGTCAGGGAGATGGGGATGGGGTGGCGGTGGGGGGTGGATATAGGGTTCTTATTGAAAGCTCACAGCCTCCAGGCACGTTGCACTTCCACCATAGTCCGCCGCATAGACATATATAGAGATAGACGCCGCATCGAACGCTACTCCCTACTGGCGCTGACGAGATTTGGGGCCGCCATCTTGGACCGGTCACCCGCTCCGCTCAGTGTTATTTGTTTGGCAGGTGTGCTGTCAATGTATTTAATCATACCTCACGAAACGAACTGATTTTCATGCGTTTTTTTTTCTTTTGCTGCAAAGGTCATAAATGTAGCTTTGATACATGACACATGGTTTGGCGTATTTTAATATTGATAGTGAGCTTAGTGATATAATGAATATCTCCGTTCCTGTTATTGGCTAGTAGCCTTTTAAGTAGGGTCTTTTAAGAGGGTCTAAAGACTTAGGCTACAACATGGACTTAGTTCATTTAGCACTTTTAATGCCTTATGGTTTGTATAGTTTTATTCCATTTTCATTAGGCTTTTTATTAATTTGACATTGCTGTTCATTAGCCTACTGCTATTTTCCTTAATGTAGGCTAGTCTTATCATGCTGTTATATTTTGCTTGAATTGACAGTTTATTATTGCTGTTTTCCCTATTTTTTTAATTGTTTATTTCATTATGCTATTGACTGAATTGACGTTCATTTTTGCTATTCTCCTTATTAGCTATAATCTGACCAACATCTCAATCTGTCCCCTGTTACATTTAAGTAGGCTATTATATTGTTTTGCATAGATGTCATTTTGGAGAAAAGCGCAACCGTAACTGTATGAGGTGTAGGCGATGATAGGAATTTTGCAAATCACACATTATAAGTATGATAGAGAAGCAGAAACAGATAGTGACGGTAAAGGTATTTTAATCAATTGAAGCTCTCTATCTCTCGCTCTCTCTCGCTCACACACACACAGCATTCCTTCACAATACTCGCTTCCATCATCACTTAAGGGTGAGGATGTTAAAAAAAATCTGTGAGAAATCTCAAAAAATGCCTTTGTATTAAATAAGTCCAATTTTAGTTTAGCAATATAAAAAGGTTTGCAGGGTACATGATTAGTGATGTTAAAGGAGAACGTTTTCTGAAGAATTTCAAAAGATTTATGTTCAAAATTAAGTAAGACTATCCACATAATGTATTCGTTCTATTTTTTTATGGACAGTAACATGCATCTGTATTTTGAAGCAGATGAGTCAAAAACTTCCATCACAGTCACAACCTAAAGGTTTATGAGAGGAGACAGCCTAATTGGCCAGATGAACACACTCATAAAATTCAATAATCTGTTTTGTGGAGACATGGTACACCTTGTTTAAGATTTTGTTGACGATGATCCATCTCCCTTTGAATCAAAACTTCTTATTCACTTATTCACTTCTTATTCACACGTTTATTAGACATTTATTAGACGTCTTTTAGACCGAAAAAAATATGTTACATCTTACTTGTGAAAAGTAATCCCCTCAGCCCTGCTTCTGATGGTCCGCCGATTGGAGCAGGAATATCCCACACAATGTTCAGGCATGTTCTCTCACTTGTGCTGCGACTCGACGTACGGTAATACTACTACGGTTATAATCCCAGAGAATGACTGGTCCAAGATGGCGGCCGCATTTCTCGTTCCAAACAGCCAATCTCTATATATGTCTATGTTCCGCCGTGCTTGGGGGCAGAACGAGGGGCAGAGGCAGTGAGTCACAGGGACGTGTGTGTGTTTTTATGTTAGTGTTTGCATGCTCATGTCTGTAGTTGAGAGATATTCCTGTTGCCTCTGCTCCAGACATTCCCAGACAAAGTTCGCCCAGTCTTTGCGAAAAGATGTTGAGACGGCCTTAAGAACGTTCCGCTGCAGAGCCACAGGTGTTATAGGAAAAGCGGGAGGTGGTGGACATAACATTCCAGGAGAAATTTAGACAAGAGCCTTCAAGGCCGATTCTGGGGAGCCAATACAGACAATAAAATTCTATTTAGGTCAGGCAAACTTGAGAAGAAAAACTTATGCGTCTGCCTTAGAGTTCACTGGTACTTCTCAGTGGGAAAATCTGAAATGGTCCGAATTTAGGGGTCACATCTCCCTGAGCAGAACATACAAGCTCTCAAGGTTGGAACACCACATCCAGTCTGCGGTTCAGCTCCGGAACCACATCCAGTCTGTGTGCTATCTCTCCCATGCTTAAAGTCTGAGCGTTACACAGTCCTGCTCGATCCCTCACACAGGCAGATTCGCTGTGGTCAGAGTTGCTGCCTCCATCTTCTTGAATTTTTGATACGCCAGGTAATCTCCAGCACCAAACAGCAGAAATCCTGTGATCATAAATCCAAATAAGCAAATATCTTCTACATCCTCGATGGACAAAGTGAGCGAGGTACAGCATCTCCCAATTCTTCCAGGAATCCATGACATACCCGGCTGCTAAATTTCCGTCGGGGCACGAGGGTTCTCCTTTACCCTCTCTTCTCATCGAGAAAATTTGATCAATTGCATTGAGAGACCAGCTGACGAGATCCATGTTGAAAAATATTGAAAATTCAAAAGATTTTGCAGAGCAAGGTTCCCAGACAGCTCAGAGACAGGACAGAGAGCAGCAGCAGGGCAAGTGGTTTAGGGAGAGGTGAAGAAAAGCGTCCACCTCCGCCGAGAGCTGGAAGAAGACCTGATTCAACATATGTGTGCTTTTATCTTTCAAGTATTTAATCTGTCACTTAATATTTCTGAGAACAAAATATGAAGCTATTTTGAAAAATATCAAGATGCATTAAGGGAAAGTCAGTATTTTATAATAATCAGAGATAGCTGAACTTCTTAAGTATTTTTATTTAATGTTTCTAGTTTCCTCAGAAGCTGAGAAATAATACTTTCATTGCTCTTTTTTAGGTCATGGTGTGGATCCATGGTGGTGGCTTTCTTTTGGGGTCTGCTTCAATGTATGATGGCACAGCCATGGCTGCCTACCAGGATGTGGTTGTGGTTCTGGTCCAGTACAGATTGGGCCTTTTGGGCTTTCTCAGGTAACATGGGTTACTAAGCACAGTTGGAACATATTTTGGTTATATGATGTTGGTTTTGGTCTCATCTGTGCTACATGTCTTGCGCAGTACCGGAGATGAACATGTGTCTGGAAACTTTGGTCTGCTGGACCAGATTCAAGCTCTGAAGTGGGTCAAAGAGCACATTCACAACTTTGGAGGAGATCCAGATTCAGTCACCATATTTGGGGAGTCTGCTGGTGGAATTAGTGTATCTCTTCTGGTGAGGATAGATCTGAAGATAAAGTTCCTCTGTCGACAATCTTTAAGTTATGTTGTTGCACAGTTAATTGAGCATTGTGTCTTGACCTGGATCAACAGCTTCTGTCACCTTTATCTGATGGTCTATTCCACCGTGGCATTGCTGAGAGTGGTACTGCTGCAATGGAGATGCTTGTGGGAGGTGATCCTGTCCCAATGATGCAGGTTAGTTATAAACTGATGTATGTAAACATTATTTGGTGCAGAGTAATGAGAATTGCTCTGATTTTTAAATTCTACATAAATCCTCAGATTGTTGCAAATGCATCAGGCTGTAGCCTTGAAAGCACAAAGAAGATTGGTGACTGCATGAGAAGCCTGGATGTTGATACTATAATGGCATTTTCAAAGGTGAGATGCTGTGCAAGACTGTTATTGGATATTTTCTGAAGCACTTTGTATAATCCAACCTTTTACAATTATTTTTCATCTTATATCCACTTAACTTTTTGCACTTATTTTTTTCTATTAAGGATCCCCAAATGAGATTTTCTGTAACTACTGATGGACACTTCTTAAAAAAACCTGTACATGAGCTGTTTGATAAACATGAATTCCATACTGTACCATTCATGACCGGCATTAATAATCATGAAGGAGGATGGATGATTACGAGTGTAAGTACTGATGGTTGTTGTTTTTTTTTAATTTTTTTTTAATTTGTGACAATTCTTTATTTCCACATGGAAACTGTATTTGTTTTACTTTGTTGTGTGTACACAACATCCTGAATAAAGTTGGGTCTTCTTCCCTCAGTTCTTTGCTCCTCCAAACTGGACTGAAGGAATGGACCGAGAGCATTTCATGAACATACTGACCATGTTCTATCCTGATGTAAGACTATCACATCATGATATTTCAATGTTATTTTTATTTTGTGTCATCAGTCTTTTTTGATGGGTGTTTCTCATTCTGAAAAGTCTAAAGGTGGATTCGTCCAAGATTTGATAGCAAATGAATATATTGGAACTGGTGAAGACCGAGTGAGAAACAGAGATGGATTCACTGAGGTGATTGGAGATTTATATTTTACCATCCCAGCCATTAAAGCTGCAAATGCTCACAGAGGTAACTTTTTTTTTTCTTGAGCTAGGTTATGCAAATCAAAGAGCCACAGTTTACGATTTACGACACTTTTTCTGAAACAAATATCACACTGATACCAGATGCAGGCGCCCCAGTGTACTTGTATGAGTACCGGTATCCTCCCAGAGCTCTGCAGAAAATAAGGCCCAGCTTTGTTGGAGCTGACCATGGAGATGAGATCTTAACTGTGCTGGGAATGTGCTTCACAACTGCTCATGTAACATTACCTGGTAAGTGCAGCATACAGACCTTCAGATATCTGGTTTGTGTTCTTGAGTGTCTCACTCATTCATTGTGATTTCAGAGGGATGCCCTGAAGAGGAGGAAACGTTTAGCAGAACCATGATGACCTACTGGGGCAACTTTGCTCGTACCGGGTAAGAATTACTTCTTACAAGTTCTAGTATGCACAGAAAGAAACAAAGTTTTTAATAATGAGTTTGTGTGTGTAGGTCTCCCAATGGGGACGGACTTGTACACTGGCCAAAGTATGGAGCAGAGGAAGAATACCTGATAATGGATTTAAAGGAGCAGGTAACTGGTCGGCACCTGAAGAAAGACCAGTTCATCTTCCTGGCTCAGACCTTACCAGAGAAGATCAAAGAGCATGAAGAGAGTGTGGAGCACAGCGAGCTGTAGAGCAGCATCATCTCCATGTGGAGTTAAAAACCAGAGGGAACCGAACACAGCTGTTATCACTGTGCAAACTGACATCATTTTGAAGGAAGATAAGTCCATGCACTGCTTTTTTTGATTACATCTTAAGTACCACCTGAGCCATGTGGCTTCTGCTATAAAATGAGTGTTTGTTCATCATTATACAGTCATGGAAAAAATTATTAGACCACCATTTTTTCTTCACTTTCTTGTTCATTTTAATACCTGGTATCACTAAACGTCATCATGTGACTAAAACAGACAGAAAAGAAAACACTGAATGCATAAAAGCAGTGTTTTTGGCAGTACAGCGTCATAGCTATTGATGTAAAAACTTAAGTGATTTAGGTTATAATCAAGAAAACCATGGAAAATGGTAAGATATTAGCTCTTAAATAAAACTCTTATGAGCAATCTTTGTGGTTATCGTTATGTTTGTCCAAACAAATGTACCTTTAGTTAAATTGAATTGAATTGAAATTGAATTGAATTGAATTGAAAAATACTTTAATAATCCCCCAGGGGAAATTGGCTTGTTGCAGCAGATACAAAAATATACATAAATAGACAGGACATTAAATAGGCAATAAATAGACTAAAAACAGTGTGCAGAAACAGAAAAATAAATAGACTAAAACAGTGTGCAAAACAAGACACTAAATAAAAAGTAAGTAGACAAAAACAGTGTGCAAAAACAGACAAAAACAGTGTGCACAACCAGTAATAATAAAACTGTAATAATGTAATAATAGTTGTACCAGGCATTAAAATGAACAAGAAACTGAAGAAAACAAGGGTGGTCTAATAATTTTTTCCATGACTGTATATACACAGTACCCACTTATACTTTTCCAGGCTCATGGGGATCCATTGGAGCCTGTTCCAGCTCCCTTTGGGTTAAAGGCAGGGGTACACCTTGGACAGGTTGCCAGTCCATCGCAGGGCAACATGTAGACAAACAACCTTCATGCTTTGAGGCAGCAGTGCCGACCACCAAGCCACAGTAAAGATGTCAACATTTATTGTAATTAAAACTAAACATGGCACTGAAGTAAATGAGATGTGGAAAATAGATTCATTCTCTTAGGTAATAGTATACAATATTTACATCTGCATGTGAAACACTTAAAACCCCTGTAAAAATAAACTCATATGTCAAAGAGGTTCTTCTCGGTTGTTTTTTTGTTGTTGTTGTTGTTTTTGACACATTTAAAATTTAAATCAGGTGCGCTGAAGCACGGAAACATCTAATACATGCAGGACAGGGGCCCTCGTGGACACCCCTGAACTAGACCTTGTGACCCAGCAACACAGATTAGTTAATAGGTGAATGGGTGTGTTCCCCATTGTTTACCAAATGGTCGATAATGTCTTAAAAATAACAGTCTATTTTTAAGACATCATTAGGTCCCAAAACCTAAATAATATATATATATATATATATATTCTTTTTGTTATTACTTGTTTTTTCCAGCCAGCTGACAAAACCTTTGCTTTCCGTCATTCTGAAAGAAAAGTCTTAAAAAAGATATAGAGCATCATATTTGGCAGTTTCACTTGATAAACATTCAAAAGATTAGAGCAGACTCTACTTTATAAGAAAGCTGAGATCTTTTAATGTCTGCACCAAGATGTTGCACATCTTCTATAGGTCTGTTGTGGAAAGTGCAATCAGCTTTGCAGCCATCTGCTGGGTCAGCAGCATCAGAACCAGAGACCTGAAGAGAATCAACAAACTGATCAAGAAAGCTGGATCTGTGCTGGGTGTAACTCTGGAGCTGATTGTACAAAAAATAATGCTGCACAAGCTGATGAAGATGATGGAGGACTCTTCACACCAGGGGTGGGCAATTCATTTTTATA
The DNA here is from genome assembly GCA_018398805.1 of Hirundichthys speculiger. Classification (NCBI taxonomy): domain Eukaryota; kingdom Metazoa; phylum Chordata; class Actinopteri; order Beloniformes; family Exocoetidae; genus Hirundichthys; species Hirundichthys speculiger. The sequence continues at coordinate 1,826,930 of JAGFBZ010000080.1, read as the reverse complement.
AGGGGCCACATGAAAAACCTGAGTTGAGGGCCACACCAACAACAACTTGAACTTAATCCTGCTAAACTTTCTTCTATTGTAAAATGCACTAAATTATATATTTTAAATCGCTGGTACTGGTAATTAGAAGAATACAATTATTCTCTAGATATTTATATTAGGCTATGTGAAATTGTGGTGTATAGGTTAAATAAAAAAAACAAAAATAATCATTAGTCTTAACTTGTTAATTTCCTCAAACTGAATTACAATGCATTTATAGAAACACATCAATACAACAAATCATGTTTTAATGTTTTCCACCTAATTTTACCAATTCCTTGTTGGGATTGCAGTTTTGCTAGCAATGCATCAGCCTCTGTTGTGCTCTTTATCAGAGAGATTTCTGTATTTTGCCTCATGTTTGGTCGTGTAGTGGCAACTCAAATTATATTCTTTGAACACAGCGACCTGTGTACCACATATCAGGCACACGGCTTTACCTTTATTTTCTGTAAAGAAATACTTGCCGGTCCATGTCTTGTTGAAAACACGGCACTCCTTGTCAACTTTTCTTTTCTTAGCGTCAGCGCACACTTTGAGGGCAGCATCACTCAGCGCTGTTTTCCTTCATGCACGTGCATGTAGGCTACACGGAAGTACTACGCCTTTCAAAATAAAAGCGGCACAGTTGTATTGCAGGCACGACATAGATTTTTTTTTAAATTAAGTTGTAATCAAATGTAATTCATGATTGGCCTCATGAGGGCCAGACAGAGATGCACAAAGGGCCGGATGTGGCCCGCGGGCCGTATTTTGCCCAGGTCTGCTTCATTTGCTGTCATTTATCTATTGTTGGAAAAAAAAGAAGAAGAGCCCTTGCTACAGTGTTGAATTTCCCTTCTGGGATGAATAAAGTATTTTTCATTTTCATTCATTAATACCAACGCAGTCTCTGCATGGCGACGCTGGACGCTCCAGTTTGTGCCCGGTGTGTGGTGATTTTGCGGTCGGGTGTCTGCGGGTGCAGATCGGTTCTCTTGCGGCTGGTGGAGACGTGTCGCCGCAGACATGGACGGTGTCGCTGGGGGCCGGTTCGGGAAGCTGAGTAATCCTGAACTGCTACCCGCAGCAACCACCGCCACTGGATCCGGGCTGCAGGATTGACTAAGCCGGGACGGGAGCCCCCGGCATGGCAGCGCCGTGACCGGCAAACAGCTGCTGCCTCTGTCCAGCAGTCTGCACGCTGGCGTGAGTCAGCTGACCTGGCAGGGGGCGTCTGGAGACCTGGTGGGCCCGGCACCGCCGGGGAGACGCCAACAACCTGGTCCGCATGATGAACCGGGCTCTGGGACGGTCGGCTCCATCGCTCACCGGACTGAAGGAGCTCAGTCTTCCCAGAAGAGACAGTTTGGTTCGTCGGTGTTTCCTCCTCTGACCTGGAGATATCTCACTTGATTCATCTTTATGGAGATATACTGGTTTTTACGGCTGTTAACTGGAGTTACCACTCGGACCACAGGACTGGGACATGACAAGGAGCGCTGGACGCCGGCAGCTCCTCAAGTACACCAGACTGGACAGTATTGAAACCTGAATTTCCCTCTTGGGGGATCAATAAAGTATATTTGAATTTGAAATCTTAGATTTTCCAGGAGACTCTGCATCAGTTGTCACATTTTCTGTCTTGGCTCTTGCGTAGTCCACTTCCAGACAATGACCATGAAGTTTGGTGCTCAACAAATTAGTTTCTTAATGTTTGTTTTATCTGTCTGTGTTTCTGCAGATTTCCCGGGTACATACTCTTTTCTTTGCACAATGTAATCGAAGACCAGTGGAGAACTGGAATCCGCCGGAGCCGCTCTGGATAAAGTTCTTGATCCAGTCAGTCTATGATGTCCTCCCCAGCCCATCCAACCTCTTCTGTTGGGGTCTGGCAGTAACACCTGCCTGCTCTCTCTTCCAAAGGAGTGTCCTGTTTTTAAAACAGTATTGTTAAAATAATAATCTTCAGACCAATCGTGCAGTACGCAACTCCATTTTCTTATATTTTCTTGCTCTGCAGCCAACAACTCAATACAGTACAGCTTTGTCCCACAGCGCCCCCATCTGGTAACATTACACAAGAACTCCCATAGCAATAAACCATGCTATGAATCACCATACAATAACACCACAAAGAGAGGATCTCTGGAGCACATTCTGAGCTGTTGCCTGACAGTCCTGGATGAGGGGTGCTACTGGTGGCGCCACGACCAGGTGCTGAAGGTGGTAGCAGATTCCATCAGCTCAGGGATTTCACTCAGCAAGCAGCAACAGCCAGCTAGGCATGCCTTCGCCTTTGTTAAAGCTGGAGAGAAACCACAACACCGCCCAAGCCAGGCAGGGGGGCTCCTGGCCACAGCTAGGAAATGGCAGCTGAAGGTGGACCTAGGCTGATACCTTAAATTCCCAGATACAATCGCAGTGACCACACACAGGCCGGACATGGTTTTCATATCAGAAGCAAAAGGCAGGTAATACTGCTGGAGTTGACTGTGCCCTGGGAAGAACAGATGAAGGAGGCATTTGAGAGGAAGATGGCCAAATACGAGGAGCTGGCAGGCGAATGCAGGCGCAACAGGTGGAAGACTCAAGGGTTCGTAGGCCACTCACTTTGCAGGGCTCTTAAGTTGTTGGGGATAAGGGGACTGCACAACAAAAAAGCCATCAAGAACATCACTGATGCTGCTGAGAAGGCATCAAGATGGCTGTGGATCAAGAGGGGTGATCCGTGGACTGCACAAGCTACCTAGACACAAGCCGGGGACTGATCACCCCCGGCTGGGTTGTCTGGGCGAGGGTGTCTGATGTTGAGAGACCTGAAACACCCGATGACCCCAGGTTACATCACTGATGATGTGTCTAGGTTGCACCAGAGGGTGTGTATTAAACCGGCAACACATTATATGAAGGTGCAGCCTACACTGTAACGAATTTCTGTAATTTCTACAGTAAAAAACTACAGTATCTACTTGTTTTATCATTTTACAAGGTATAACTGTATATTGCAATGCATTATGGGTCAAAAATAATTACAGTAACTTAAAGCAGAAGTTTACAATAGCACATTGTAAAATTACAGGATGGTTTTGTTTTCAATTGGTTCTGACTGTAAACGATAAATATTACAGTTAAATACTGTTAGTATTAAGGCGGTTTGAAAGAGGACGTTATGGCGGACGCAGGAAAGAAAACCTCCACATCTACTCAATAAAGTGTAAGTAAGACGTTTTTACCCTACAAAATTAAAATGTGACTCAAGTAGTAGGCCTAACTATTTGCAATTTAGTTACTCACTAATGCATGTCATGTCTCGTCATGTTGCTGACAGGAACGAAGAAAGTAACGTGAGAGGAGGAGGAGAGAAAACTGCAAAACCAGCATTTCGGTAAGAAGGATGCTTATTTCTTTGTGTGAGTGATTGTATTTGACATTATTTTGTTCATCTTGCTCGTGTTTTATACGGAATATACGGGCTGTGGGACTCAGACTGCACGTTTAGCGAAAAATACTTTACTAAATTAAGCTAGCGCCCGAACTTCGTGCATTAGCTCTGTCACCGGCTAATGCATGAAGTTCTGGCGCTAGCTTAATTTAGTAATGCGAGGAAATGCGAGAAAATTACTGCGTGGTCGGGTGGAGGGCTCCAACTGTTTTGGGACAGTCAGACCAACAGAGAGAGAGAGCCGTCACAGAGATGAGGAGAAATGTAGCCTGTATGAAATATAATGAAACGATAGCAGCGGTATAATAGGCTTCTATCAAAATAAACTAGGGCTGTCAAAGTTAACGCAAATTCCTTTTAACGCCGCTATTTTTTTAAACTCGCGTTAACGCACGTTCTGTTATATTGGCCTGATCAATAGTTTGAATCAGCAGCTGTAAATGAATCCGCGTGCATGTAAACAGGCTTGTGTGTGTGAGCGACTGGCTCAGTGCAAAGAAACAGAAGTATCTGAGGGGAGGAAGATGAGAGAGTGATGATCGAGCTGCAGCTCCACCTGAAACCAGGTGAAAGTAGAAATAAGTCTGAGCAGAGAGAGAGAGAAGATGGACAAATGTGTCGACTTGATATAAAAACATTTTATGATCATGAATAATGTTATTAACGTACATGTCTGTGGTGCGTGTTTTTTTTTACTCCAAGTCCAATTGATGTACTTTAAAATTCTTAATTATTTCATGCCGATCATTCATAACAGCGAGTGAGGAGAGATGAGCTGCAGAGAGGAGGGAGGGAGGGGGAGTGTGTGAAGTGCCAACCGATTAAAAAAACTTTTACTGATGATGAATCCTGATGTTACTGTACAGTTCTGTGGTTTAAACACTACAGATGAAAATATAGGCCTCTCTAAAGACCAAACTGATGTTGGTCTCCTCCACAAAATGTTTGTCACTGCGCTGTGTTATTATAAGTGATGATGAAGAGTC